>JAODAL010047650.1:0-29707 GCA_025379985.1 Phyllomedusa bahiana | reverse complement strand
CTCATCTTTTTCCTCGGGTGCCATCTACTCCCCTAACGCATTTTTTCCCCCCACTCCTTAGGGAAAGTCCCCGGGATTTCTGGATTTAAGGACTAGCGCACTGGTAATTGATTGATTGCCGGCCCGCTGATCTTATATAATGTCTCCACTTCCCGCTTTCCCTTTGCCGAATCCAAAAACACTTTTATTTATGCAAGGAAGCCTTCTTGAAGTCAGGTTTGCCATTCCCATGTACCAGTCTCGTTTGCTCACGTTCTTCGACCACGAATCTTCGTTGCCTGTTCTGACCTTCCTGCCTGTCCCCCGACTAAGAGATTGTCTACTGTTTCTGTACTGCGTTGCACTTTGGCTGCCTCCGCAAACAAGTCCCCATCAGGGGTAGCAATCTCTAGGAATCCCACCGCGGCAAGTCCATCCCACCTTGTGGTGGGCTCTGGTGAACACCGGGACCCACTTAGACTCTTCTCCCTGGTGTGGTCTGTACCACCACTTGCGGTGGTCCAGTGGATCTACTACTCCGGGTTGTTAAAACTGGTTTGCTCAGTAATAATATGTGGTTTTAGTCACTATATGGTAGTGAAAATGGGGGGATGATGATGTTGAGGGACCGTGTTAATAAGTGCTTGTCTAATGTTGTTATTAGTATTATATTGGTCTTGCTATACTGGTTTGCTCAGTAACAGTATGTACGTGGTATTAATCACTATAGTCACTATATGGTAAGTGATATGTCTCTTAATGAGTTGATGTCCTTATTGCAAGTTAATCCAATTTTCAGTCTGGAGATAGTGTGATCTAACGCTTTACTTGGTTTGTAAGTATTAAATGAACCGTATGTTCAAAAATGTATTTAGAACATAACTTCTTTACTAGAGAAAAAATCAAGTTTTTGTTCTAAATATAAACTACATCATTTCCTGCTGTATAAAGATCTCCAACATTACATAGGAAAATTGACACTCAAATTCACTTTGAATTTAAAAAATAAAATTCATTCAGATATTCTGATCCCTTATCCAGTGAGGAAAACATTAAAACCATACCTAAATAAACATTAAAATCGAATTTCTATCCCACTTGTTCCCAAGGACATTTTAAGTGCCTTTCAAGACCTAGTTGCACTAGATTTTTGTGAACTTCCAGCTCATGTATCAAAATACACAAACCTTACAAAAAGGGAAAAAAAGCCAAACTGACAGCGTTATGGGGCCCCGAAGAACAAACCCTGTTCATTCATAAAGACCCAAGCCGACATGGCTTTTCCTCACTACTTCCCGACGCCCACCACGTTAATACTCGTTCAAATAAGGTCATTACTAAAAAGGTCTATAGATGTAGAAGTTTCAACTCAACATCATTTGTCTAGAAACTCTGAACTTAATATACTAAATTCAATTACCTACTTGATGTTGTTCTATAGACAATGTTATCAAATAGTAATGATCTAACTTTTGATGGTAATATGTAACCTTGTAATCTTTTGAAAAAATTTGTAAAAAAAAAAAAAACCGCATTACTTTTGACATAGCCTGAGGAACGCCGGATATGTAAAATTACTGGAGAAAAACGTGTTTGCCCTATATCTGTTTTGTCATATTATAGGCTCATCACAAAGTCTACTGTTTTTAAGATTCTGAGTGGGAAACTTTATCATGGACATAAAGTTATTTCTAATTACGTATTTGAACCTTACTGGTCACCTTCTATTACATAAAACTGAGTAAAGCACTAGATTCAACGTTGTCAAGCTTGGTAATTAAGGAAAAAAAAACATCAAAAGGGTCTGTTTCAATCATTATATTCTTATTAAGCTCATCAGATAGTTTTGTTAAACTGCTTTTAACTTGCTATAACAACCTTATCGAAGTAATCAGATAATCCTCACACAGCTTTTTCTAGAGGCAGAGCAGATGTCTGCTAGAAGCATGATTCAAGGCCTTCCCACCATCCCCCAGATACCTATAGAGGAGAGCGTTTTGGGAATGTGTATCCTACAGCTAATGCTTCAAAACGAACATAAGCAAAATATAACTTGTCTCTTAGCGACCACTCAATAACCAATCAATTGGAGAAAGAAAGTCATGTGGAATTAAAAAGTACCTATTGGAATGTAACTATACTGGATTACTGGGATTAAAACTTTCATAATACATGATCCCAGCCAAGCGTATGGGACATACTTCTCGATCTCATCCCGGCGTAGCCGGCATCAATAATAATAATATAATTCAGGAGTGAGGTATATAATTGGATAAGGAGAGTGGAACAAAAGAGAATTATCCACACCTTGATTAATCATTGAACAGTGAGCCGTGCTCACAACCCCCGAGGAACGACTATCCTAGGGGGGCTGACGCCTATAACCATCGACTGAACTGTCCGGAGTGCCCGAATCACTTGGTGTCCTGATCAAACTCACACAGAAAAATATGTAATTTAGCAATTTTTTATAAAAAGTCTGTGACTTAATTTTTTTTTACTGGGACACATTCTACTGAAAGTCTTTGGTGGATTGTCACCTTCCCCTTAGTAATACCTGAGAAAGCGTTCAGGTGTGCCTCCAGGGGTGTGTCCGGTACATTTGGGTGCGAATCATATGCTTTATACCTTTAAACGCAACCAATTATTGCCTCTGCTTGTTGCCCCTCTGTAAAGTATACGTGACTGGTATAGTGTATTTTCCATTTCAGTTATCATATATTCAGAGCAGTGTCAGGAGCTGGGCTCCTTATGGAAAAAAAAATTAGAACATCACAGAGATACAGAGACCCCCGGTAGCGCGACAGAAGCCTGTCAAAGTCATATACAGTTATCTACAATAACAGATAAAGTTATAGACAATGATCTGCAATTCCTCAAGAGAACTGGCCAAATGCCAAAGCCAGCTAACGTTTATGACAGACGATCAGAAGAAATGGTTAAATCGTATCCCTACAGTCCTGTTATAACAGAAGATCTAGGTTTCTGCTAGCCTGTTAAATGACGAAGATGAACATGCAATTTTTGAGAATATTGATATTAACATGCTGATAGAGCAGAAGACATTGAATAGTAGTTACTTATGTACGTGGCTTAACCCACATACACGTGAGTTTAAATATTGTTCTGTTTAGTTAGGTAAGAAACAAACTGCAATCAGGATAATTTTATATTCAAGCTCATACATCACTTGTATCGTTGTCACCACGAAATTCTGGCAGAGTGATAACCTTGGCTTCATTTCAAAGCATCTGTATTTAGGGGGATAAGCTGCTGCACATTTTCTCCCCACGAGCTGTATTGCGTACTGAAAAATTATAGCGCCTCATTCCAAAAGGTTCAGTCGATTAGTTTGATCGAAGAGACAAAATAGCAAAATATATATATGAGACTTGAGAGAAAAAGCAAAATTACGCCAGAGTAACGAGCATAAAATCACAGAGATAGACGCTAGTATGTGGAAGACAGCACTGAAAAGAAAATAAACGATGTCTAGGAAAAGCCCAAATACATTGAAACTCGAATGTAAAAAATAAGAAGGATTATGAGGAATGCATATGTATCAAGAGTGAGCTGCCGGCCATTCCAAGATTGCGACTATTCAATGTTGGTGACTGGAACCGTCATCAATTCCATTAACAATGACAGTTGCGAATATATGTGGGAGGTGAACGTACATACCTTGTAATTACCACAACTCCTGCCCCTCCCGGATTCATTTTACCCTCAGTCCCGTGCCAGAACTCCCATTATTTTTAGTAGCCATTATTATGAAGTCCAAACATTCCCTGTGTATCCGAAAGGCAAACCAAACCCCTCCCTTTGCATTTTACCTGTGGCCATAAATAGTAAGCCCAAAGCAATCCAAAGAACCCCGGAAGGTTCCGGGTTGAAGTTGAACAGCGGCCATCTTAGATACACCAAACATTCCGACTCCTATCTCTCCTCCGTGCAGTTTCACTTGTTACACTAATGAAAACAATGATATGCAACAGTCGAAGGTGAATAACACTAGCCAGCACACCTCTGCAAACATCACAACAGCCTCGCAACCACTATACCCATTGCTCCACCGACTTCAGTAAACGCCCTCCTCATGCCGAAGCCTCTATTCTTACTTTCAATGCTAATTGAGAAGGAAGACGGGGAAGGAGGACAAGTTGCCAATAGCTTACAGGAAGCCAAGACTCACATGCAACCCAAAAATTAAAGGACTTCCAGTATTTTTCCTGGTTGCTCACAGACTCACAACAGCACCTGGCTGCCACGTAGGAAGATTAAAACTGTGATTACATAATGCATGCCTGATGGACCCATATATAATAATGTATCCCATGACAATATGTGTCCAGCAGCTGAAACAAACTAGTACAAAAACATACTTGAAGTTGGCCCAAGCGAACAAGTTCCAATCTGATGCCCATACCGTTTATTTCCTTCTGGCATCTTTGCGTATCCACCAACGACATGTGTACAGCACCCATACTCACCGCATTTAATGAGCATCAAGGCCAATTCCTCCAGTACGTGAACTACGGATAGAGGTACTAACAGACGCTATGCCAAATTGTCTAGAAGACAACATTGGCTCTCCCTTACTCAAACCCCACCTACTCTCCCAGGACAACTTCACCCTAACTCAGATATAACCTCAGTTTGTTGCAAACTACACCCACATTCCCACCACCACCAGAAACCAGAAATCATAAAAGGACTATACCCCCCACACTTCGGGCAGCCCAGCAACATCACACCTCCTCAGCCACATGATTCCTTTTCCTCTGCTGGTTCTACTTCTCATCCTCAGCGCCAGCCAACAATACCCCAGATAAACCCATTTATGAGCCTTTTAGACCGAACAAGTCAATATTCTACTGACCCAAATGCCCAGATCCTGGAGAAAAAAAAAAAAACCCTAATGTTGCATTTTACCGTTGGTATCAGCCAGATACAGAAGACCATATTCAGCCCCTTGGAAAGAACTAATCATGTTACCACATAAACAGGAGGGGATTACTTTGGCCTATCATCAAATCAGCCCCAACAAGAAGACACCTGTTGAGGACACTCAGTGCTTACTCATCTGGGGAAGAGTTCTGGCCGTCGTCTTTATTCTTAGGCCAATGGACGCTTTTGGCTGAATCCCACTGAATATCTTTCAATTCACACAGAATCCAACTGAATCCCGTAGAGAATTTTTATCACCGTAATGTCTGCCATATTCCAGGCTCATGGATTTTAACATGAACACTAAAGCTCCACAAAATCCTCCTTTCAGCGCGTTTGTTATGGGTTTACCTTAAACCTAACTTTGGGACTTTGAAACTAATCGAGCAAAATATGCAAGAAGTATTAATCCGGAAGTCAACTTCTCTCCATTGCTAAGGCACAGACAGATTCATCCCAACAGTAAAAGAAGTTTATCTAATGTGACCCCATATTTCAAGAGCCTTCCCACAGGGCTTCTATAGCTCAGCCAGACACACATATCTCTACCATCAAAACCATGCAATTTCCCATGGAAATCACCTACAAACCTCCAAACCGAGAGAACTCCTTCCAGAACACACGCCCTGGCGGACAAGGTTCGAACTCAGAAACTTGTTTTTACTCTGCAACCGTCCGACATATCTTGAGGGCAGTGCCGCCTAAAGCTCTTGACGACAAAAGGAAAATCTTGGGTGGGCTACCAATGGACAGACTACCGCAATACCCTCAAGCAATAAAATCAACTTCAACCTCAGAAACAAGTTATTGGTCATCAACCGTCAAGATTCAACCAACAAACACAACACATACCCAGTCCCCCACAATAATAATCCATATCCTTGGACCTTCAAATTAACAAATCCTACCATAGTCAGTGCAAACACAAGCATAAAAAAAAATCCTCAAGATGCGTCTTATCAACCTCAAGTACTCCTCCTATCGTCCCTCATACCATAGGATACCAGCAAACCTATGGTCTACTACCGTATTACCTCAATGCATCAGAGAACATCCACTGTTAGTCATCTGACCCCGTGTTGAAGTCAAACTACAAATTAATGGCCACCAACTTCCTTACCCTTGTAGATACAGGTGCAGGGCAGGCCATATCGTTTCTGAAAACTTGCTGACTTCCATTCCACCGGACAATAATAATTTCTCCTGACAACATTTCATAGGCTGTTGAAGTTGATGGACGACCAAACCCTGACAGCGCTTTAATATCTACATGTGCCAATTGGACATCATGACTCCTCTGGACTACTTATCTCTCCTACTTACCCAACTAAACAGCTTAAAGCTGATCTTCTGAAAACGATAATGCTAAATCAATATAATACTTCTTGAATGTATCTGGACCTACATTACTCCACTTTTCACATGAAGCTCTACAAGCTGTTTCCTACGGCGCTTCACATGATTATCACACATCAAGCACATATCTCCTGAACTTTTGACCCTAGTACCTCCTGAAATTGGGTCAAAGATCCTGATATGTCGGCATCCCTTCCAGTCACACCTGTACCTGTCCTTCTTGAAAGATGGTGCTACCCCTGCCTCGCATGCCTCAATATCCCTTTAAGCAATGATCAAAACAATCTCTGAGTCACGAATTAGAACATTGCCGGATAATGAGTGCTCATCCACCTGCAATTTCTCCTGCAAATAACACCTCGATCCCTGTTCACAAGAAAGTTACTCCCTGGTGTACCTCCAAAATACCGTTTGGTGTGGATCAGGACACAGGAGCAGTCATTGCGTCCATGGATTATGAGAACCCTATGTCCCCCAAAGCTCCATGTTCTTACATCAGCCAAGAACCCTCTTCAGTCTTGCCCCCTACTTCACATCTTATGGTTTCAGTAATGTCTTCTAACTGTGTCCCATCTACACAAGACGCATCATTAAACCCTTCAGCTTTAACTAACGAGATACTCAACTACCGGAACAGAGGATGCATCACACAGAACTCTCCCAGCCAGTTGACTCAAGCCTTGCAGGACATGTATGATATTACTCTTGTGTGCACCTGAATTTCCAACAAGTTCAATCAAGCTCTTGAGTCTTCTTCAACATTTGGCAACATCACTGCAAAGTCTCACTTTCAAGCACCAATGGTATTCTACGAAAGTTGTATTCCCTTGGACAATTACATATCAACAGGGGTAAACAAACACCTTAGACCGATGGTCGGGAAAAAAACGGTGATGCTCATATCCATCTCACTGAAACACTCTAAAACAACTACAAGGATTTCTAGCCTCATCAACTTACTGTCGTCAATGGATATACCCTATGCCTCCCCAGTCCTTAGCAAGTTTTAACACTATTCTTTCAATATGGTGAAAAAAAAACATTAAGTTTACACCAATGAACTCTCCACTTAGAAGGCACCAAGAGTGTTTTTCCAAGCTAGAAAAAAACTTATACATCCACCAGCTACGGCTCTGTGAATCTCAGACTACTCACAGCTTTCAACCTCTCCTATTTCTGAAGACAATGGCCAAGCTTCCGAGTCTTGACACAAAAAACATGGAGAGCGTATGAGACTCTCGTGGATAATTAATTCTTGCAAGTTAGAACTTGTTGCACGGACTGTGTCCCTACTTGCCTCAGAGCTATCATTAGCTGCACAAGTTTCTTCTAGAAATAACTAAAACCTCATTTTAGGCCATCTGGCCCAATGTTTTGGCTCCTCATGATTACAAGGGATCCTGAAACATTTGCAGCAACCACATCTTCTCAGTAAACAGAGCCATCTCCGTATACAATGCCCCATATACTGATGCCTGAAAATGTCACATGAAGAGATGTCCTACTCTCAACCCAGCCACTCTGCTTCCCTCCTCTCTCAAGGGTGAAGATGAAAAGATCAGTCTACCACAGATGAAGAACCAGACTGCCGCGGATGAACCTCTATCATGACTGTCATGACAAATGGAGCTGAAACTCCCATCTTCCTACTGTCCACTACATTCAAGTTGAGAGCCCAGACTATGACTTCTTAACAGATGGATCCAGATATCGGACGATCAAGGACGAATTCCTATACAGGAATTGCTGTGGTTTAACTGCAAGAAGGCTGCATCATTTACCTTCGAAAACCAGACCCAAGAAGGTAGAACTCTGGGCTGTAAAAGAAGCTTGTAAGCTCGCCAAAGAAGAAGACCATGAAACTATACACCGACCTCACCTATGACTTTGTGCCTGACGTTGGCCCATGCAGTTTCCAGACAGCTAGTGGAACGGCCATCAAGTATCAAGAGCCATTCAGACCTCTTGATGCAAGCTCTCCAATGCCAGCTCAAGTGGCCGTATTTGAAGACTAAAAGCCATGGAAGAATAGAGACAGTGGAAATAGAAGGAACCTACAGAGTCAGACTTGGCTGCAAAGGTCACAGCTCATTCCCAGAGTTCGATAGGAATCAGAGTGTCTGTTATGTGCTGACCAGAACAGAGAAAAAGAAAGAGATGTGAGAAGGAAAAGAAAGAAGATGTGAGAAAAAGAAGGCGAAAGTGAAAGAAGGAAAGAATAAATGATGAAAGAAGTGAAGAAATGGTGAGAAGAATAAAGAAGGAAAGAAGAAGGTGAGAAGAAGAAAGAAGAAGGAAAGAATAGAGAGGAAGCAGAAAGAGAAGAACCAAGGACAAGATGCATGAATCCAGGTTTTACCTGTTAGAGACAATCACAAACAACTCGAATCAAGCCCGAAGGAAAAGGAAAAGTGAAGTAATTGTGGAGCAGAGATACACCAAGATGGATTCTAGAGGAAAGACAATAGACATTGTTTAACCAAGGGCATTATATTCCAGCGTAGTAACAATGAGCACATGAGAACTACCCACAGATAAACTAGCCAGATGAATTCTCATCAACAAGAAATACCTAGCACCACCCAGAATCTTCATTTCCCACCGCAATTAGCCATGCCTAGATTTTGAAATATGCAATACTTGTAACCCAGGAGGACTGATGCCAACACCAAGTAAAGCAATTTGTGCTAAACACTAAATCCCTCCAGCGTATCCAGATTGAACAAATGAATTCCCCAAAGGTGGAAAAAACAATTATTTGAGGTGAATATTTTCTCAGGATGCCAAAGTGTCTACCCAGTTACCAACATGAACGCCAGAATCACCGAGAAGGAACTTTTGACTGAATAGTGGAATATGCAGATTTGGGATCCCTGAGTTATTAAATCTGATCAAGGACGCTGCCTTCACATGCAGAAGTAACCATAGACATTTGTAAACAAATAGGAGCTGACCTCTGACCTGCACACTCCCTCCCAACCGAATTTGAAGCTGAAAGTGGAAAGAATGAACGCCACTCTGAAGACAAAATTCTGAAGGCTTACAAATAAACCTCTCATTCACTGGCCAGATCCTACCCATTACAACTACTAATCTGTCCAGAAATAACCCCTAGGTTAGCCGGCACTGGTCACACTCCTCAGGATATAGAATCGTCAGGCCCACCCAGACTAGTAAGGTAGCATCTAGGTAGGATCAACAGTTGAGTGCGGGTAATGATAGCCTTTTAAAGATATGTTATAAATCTGGTAATGAAAGAAACTAATCCATGCCATAGTGTCTCCTCCATTCCAGATCCAGACCACTGATCCAAAGTACATCCTGTGACATTGTGTGGGTGCAGAAACACGTCAGAGGACATCTCTGAGCCCGAGATGTGACCAACCCAGTACAATCCTGATGTCCCCAACCGCAATGAACATGGAAGGAATACCCCCCTGGGTGTAATTAATGCTTCACACAGCAAATAAAGTGACTACGACCAATAAGTCCATCATGAAATTTTTCCCTTATCCATTCAAATGTTGTCTATCTGGATGTGTGTAAATGCAAGAGGCCAACAAGAGGGTGCCTGATGAATTCAAAGCTAGGGATCAGTACAAAGGGTTGTTGAATCAACGCCCTATATAACAATCAACAAAAGTGTTGACCGAAGTTTTGATAAACATGTTAATAAGAGGACTAGTGTTTTTGAGCGATAACGTATTGGCTAACGACTTCGGGCGCAAGTCGATAGTCCGGCCACCATCAATAAGGTTTTTCGAATATTCATCATCTCCTATTACCAATAAAGTCTATGGGCGAGCAACAACACATTCATTCTTACACCCAAAACAGGTCTGGAGAAGCTGGGATTAACAGCCGACAACAGTCAAATGGATACCTGCTACATACTTATCACAACACTTAGGCTATAAAAGCCACAGAAAAAAAGTCACCACAACCATTCTCACATCCCCAGCATGTACACAACATTACCCTATACACCTGCATCCACCCAACCAATTAAAAAGTGCCGAAGCATTATTAATTTGAACCACATTTGTACTTGGAACTGTACATTAGAATATCCCGATCCTGGAACGCAGCATGACCCTAAAAACCTGCATGTACCCACAGATTAAAAAAGTGCCCGAAGAAAGTAGACTTTGACCACCCTTTTAGATGAACGGACATTGACAAAACCCTGTCCAGGACCGCAGCATGATCCCTTAAAACCTGTCCTGACCCACAGATTAAAAAGTGCCGGGAAAAAAGAGTCTTTTCAACCACCATTTAGTTGAACTGGACATGGACTAGAACTGTCCCTGGACGCAGAATGACCATTAAACCTTTTCTGACCCCCAAAATTAACAAGTGCCGGAAAAAGGAGTCTTTCCACCACCATTTAAGTTAAACTGACATTGACTCAACCTGTCCTGGACCGCAGTATGAACCATTAAACCTGTCTGACCCCCCCAATTAAAAAGTGCGGGGAAAAAGGAAGTCATTCAACCCATCATTTAGTTTCACCTGACATATACTGGTCCCACTGTCCTGGGCCACAGAATGACCAGAAAACCTGACTGACCCCCAGATAAAAAGTGCCGAGAAAAAATGAGGTCTTTCAACCACCATTTTAGTTGAACTGAGCATTGACAACCCCTGACCTGGACCGCAAGCTTACCTTAAAAACCCATGTCTGACCCACAGAATAAAAGTGCCCGGAAAAATAGTCCATTCCAACCACCATTTTAGTTGAAATGGACATTGGACTATACCTGTCCTGACCGCAGTATGAACTTAAACCTGATCTGACTCCCCAGATTAAAAGAGCCGTAAAAAGTGAGTCTTTCAACCACCATTTTGGGGGGGGGGTGGGGGTTTAGTTTTCACTGGAATTGACTATACCCAGTCCTGTGCACAGCATGACCCCAGGGCCGCGTTACAGTGGGGTGCGGTGAGAGCCCAGGCTGGCGTCCGACATCAATTAACACGCAGGTATAAAATGCCCTAAGACGCAGCAAAAACGAAAACTGTCGTGCTGAAGAGAGTGCGAAGCGGAAGTGTGAGAACACCAGCTTTCTCAGTACACAGTCAATGACCTGGTAGCGCTTGCCCCTCCCGTAATGAGTGTGGACCAATTGAGACTTCACGTTTTTGAAATACTGGTGTTAAACGCTCCTGTTACACCCAGGTGCCCTTTTCTTGGCATTCTATTCTCATTTTACTCAACGTGCTGGAATTAAATGGTCCACTGTACTTGTTCCTCTGTCCGTCTCCATACTCCATGTCCGACTGAATTAACCTACATCTGGTCAAGTTTTCCTTTACCATACCCTTGTGTACAATTCAGAGGAATTTTTTTAACAGTCTATTTTGTACATTCAAGTTTTTTAGGTAATTTTATTCTAGAAACACATTTTAAAAAAGGATGGAATCCCCACCATTCTTTGTTTCTTTCTCTTTTTTTTTATTTAAATTAAAATGGGTTGTCTCAATACAGGATTGAAAGCTATGTAAAGATCTTGCAAAAACAAGTCATTTAGCAATATGTGACCATTTAACAGTGTCCCAAACAAATTCCCTGATTCTGCAATGTCAACCATCACCCTTGAGCCACTTTGGAGACATTGTGAAGAACCAATGTCTGTTAGAAACACCATCATTTTTTATAATGAGGAACCAGTATATAGCTGCATTCACAGCAAATGGCCCCCCAAAAATTCAAAACATACCCATGAGCCACTTTGGACAATTGTGAAGACAAATGTCTGTTAATGAAAACAAACATTTTTTTATAATAGGACCGTAGTATAGCTGCAATGTCACCGCAAAATACCAAAAGTGAACAAACACTTATCAGAAAATGTATTCGTATAATAAAAATTATTTATTTGCAACCTTTCAATTCACATGTGGATGACAATAAAAATTGCAGTTTTAAGATTTATGTGCTAGCTGCTTCAATGAACAAAGCTGTATGCGCCCAAGAAAAAAAACACGTCTCAAGTTAGTTTACGTGTAAAATACACTCTGTATTTTATGCACCATTCAATTCATCTGTGTTGACAATAAAATTGCTGTTATACAGAATAAACCTTGTCAAGCAGCGTCAATGAACCAAGCTTTAGTGCGCCAAAGTCAACAAAACACGTCATCAGAAATGTATTACGGATAATAAAAGGTATTTTATTGGCACCTATCAATTCCCAGTGGTAACTACACAATTGCTTGGATTCAAAATATAACAGCAATTTGGCACTATCAAACAAATCTGGACTGGCAAAAGTGCAAAAAACACGTAACTTAAAGTAATCGGATAATTACAATGGTATTTTTGGCACCTATCAATTCACCTGTGGCGACTACAAAATTGTCAGTATTGCAATTTACCTGCAAAGTCGAACTATCACCAAAGCTGCCTGCGCCAAAGTGAAACAACACGAAACATAAATGTATTCGGATATATACGGTAATTTATTGGCACCATATCAAATTCACCAGTGGTTACAAAAAAAATGCAGTATCACATTAAAGTGCAAGGTTCCACCAATTGAACAAAGCTGTAGTGCGCCAAAGTCAAAAAACACGTATCTGAAATTTTTTTTTTATTTACGGATATTACAAGGTATATATTGGCACCTCTCAACCTTTACTGACTTGCTGGATTCTAATTAAGTACAAGTAGGTGATATATCAACAAAGTTGGCATGGGCAAAATTGAAAATGAAAACCTAACTGGAAATGTATACTGAAATAAAAGAGGAGTATTAGCACCTAACAAAGAGACCTGCAGTTATACTAGAAAAGATGAGTAAATCCATTAAGTTCAGGCTGCCCAATATCCAGGAAATATTTCAAATAGAAAACAGTTAAAAATAAAGCTATTGCAGTGCACATGTCTAACACTAAGTCTTGTGTTAACTTTATCCATAATACTTTATAGAGCTTGTCTGAGTACGCCCGCGGGGGTCCCCCCCTCCGCTCCCCCCCCCCTTGACTTTAAACAGCGGTTATATGCTCCTTTAAAATTCTCTACGTCTAACTACATAAAATCTTCCAAACTCTAATCAAAAACTAAATTGTAAGGAATCACAGCTAATAGTATAGTTTCTCCTGTGAAGAATAGAATAATTTCGACTTTGACTGCTTTGGACACAAGTAGAGCGCCACGCACCGTCCTTCTGCTCTGAGACGCTGAGAGACACTGAGGCTGAACAGAAACGCAGTTCTAAGTAAAACGAGGTCATGTGAACTTTCCAGCCAATTTCAAACCATACACATCCCAGTCAATGACGTCGCAACACATCTCACACCAACGCTCTATTCTGTAATCTGATTTGCTGCCGCCAAAATTACGGAAGCGACGAAAAATGGCGCGATCTTAATAGATGAGCACAGATTTTAACCTAAATTAACACTGAACAAAAAATCCGATCACCATAAAAACTGTGCCGATTTCAACTTTGTCGATAACAATCGCTCAACACTAATAAGGACATCAACTCATTAAGATTTTTATATACATGGTATATAAGGATGTATCTATAGAAGGAGGAAAGATCGGCGACCTCTTCAGTGGATTGACGCGCATACACGCTATTTGTGAGTTGTATCACATTGTACAGCAGAAAAAGGGGAGAGTTCCACCTGTATTTCTAATATATAATTTAACAGGCTACATGGCACTAGGAGTGAGCTCTGGCACTGCTTTTTTTTTTTCTTTTCAGTACCCTCATATAAAGTTAGTCTGATAGGTGGGTTATTAATTTGGTCCTTGTATAATGATTGTTATTGGTAACATTGCCTTAATATATTGTGGGGTGGGGTTAGCAGTAACATTATGGTTGTGTAATCACTATAACACTATGATATAGTGGGGATGAATGATGATGGACCGGTATTAATAGGTGCAATTCTATTCTGATATTAAAGGTAATATTAGGTTCCTGCTATACGTGTTTTGGTCAGTAACCGTATGTGGTATTAGTCACTATATGGTAGTGATATGTGGGGTATTAGTTGTTTCTTGTATATTGTTGTTATTGATAATATTCGTCTTGCTATACTGGTTTGTTCAGTAATATTATGAGGGTGTTAGTCACTATATAGTAGTTGTAGGTCTGTTAGTATTTGGTCCTTATATATTGTTGTTATTGGTAATATTGATCTTGCTATACTGGTTTCCTCAGTAACAGTATAGTGGTATTAGTCACTATAAGGTGGTGACATGCGCTGATAATGTGGCCCATGTAAACATACTGACCCTCAGAATACAAATAAGTCAATCAAACTGTTCAGTGTAAACTCCAACAACTAAACCTAAAAACAAACTCACAGTTGCATTTTTTCCTATTTTCTTTGGGGGGAGGGGATAGGGAACAGAGACTTTGGCTGTAATAACTTGTTTTTCTTTGGCCACATTTGACATTCATTTATTTCCATTGGACAATCCCATCAAATAGAAATAAATTTCCGCAGTGCACTACACTACAGACGTCACTCATGTCAAATTGGGAACCTGTCGTTGGGTAAACAGTAGTTGTCTAGTATTGGTCAACAGATGTTGTCTGGAGGTAGAGGGGCCCCAAGTTGAAGTTTTGCACCCATGAGTCTTTAGTTACACCCCGGGTGACACATGAAGTAGGGAGTGGCATAAAGAAGGGAGAGAAGCACATGAGATAAAGACAAAATGCCAGCTCACCCACAATTATTCAGCAGCCAAAGTTGTATCTGCAGGTACCCTGTCTAGAGCAAGACGTGTAGTAATACAAGCTGACTTGAGGCTATGAGTAAGGGTGCTCCGTCACCCGAAACGCATTAGATACTACCATTTGGAATTTTGTATTGCTGTGGAAGCTAACATTTTTATAGCTACAAATAAATCTTATTAAGTTTTATCCTTGGACTTGCATGGTTGAAACCACTGTATCATTCTACTTCAAGCTTAGAGAAGCAAATGACCATCTTATTACCCTTATCCTCTTTTCTGAGCTGCTGTAGTCTGTCTTGATTCCTCCCTGTGTTTTCTCTTACAGATGAGGAAGGAGAGAAGCAGCTGCTGATGCTCCAATCTCTGCCTCTTGTAGGTCCTGTCCTACTGACCGGTGCTGTGTGAGGGAGGAGGCAGTATGGTGGGAAGGCAGTGTAAGGGTAAGCTAGTTTAAGGGAAGGGCATAGGGCAGTACAAGAAAGGGATGGGGCTTTATCTGAACGGAGTGCACACTTCTATGCAAGAAGTGCCGTGGGGCAACCAAATAGCAATATATGGTAAGCAATGCAAAACTGCCCAGTTGGCCAATTTGACATTTCAGGCTTCCCACTTTGTCAGGATTATAAGCTTAGGTAATATAATTAGGTGCCCAAAACTGTATACAAAGAGGCACCTTATTAAGAAACTTTGAACTAAGAATAACGGGATATGTGCTTCATTTTTTTGCCCAAAAGTACTGTGGAGCAGAGGGTGTCTATATTTTGTGTTAGACACCTAAAAACTGCTGAGCAGCCCGCCCAATCGAATAGTAGTGGTGTCATAAGCTGTAAGCCAGCATGGTGCACCACACGTATGTGTACAAGTGACACCTTTTGTATAGTTTTATCTATATACAATTATAATACCAGCAACCACACCCTTCATGCATGGAGGGTATGTGAATGTTTGTCTTATCGGTATTCTTGCATTTGTGCAATCTCCCCATGTAGTATACTGTGGATTTTCTGCATACTGGTGTAAATAGGTATCAATTCAATGTGCAGTTTTTTATCATCTAATTGTCCCCCTAATGGAGATGTATGTGAGCTACTAGTTAGCAATTACCTGCACCTGTTTATCTTTCCCAAGTAGCAAAGGGGCCTGTGTTGCCTCCTACTGGGTTCAGTCTCTTGTCCAGCCATTGAGCTGTAAGCATTGGCCTGTGTTGTGTTTTTTAGTAAATAATGTCCCATTTTTCTGTGATTTTTCTGTAAACTGTTAGTGTAGGGACTCTGAAGATACGAGGACCCTTAACGGTGTTTGAGAGCTTGCGTATAGTGGCCAATGTAACAATACTATCTCATATTTGATAGTTTTTCAGTTTGTCATTTTTAGACCCAAAAGTACTGGGGAGCAGGGGGTGTCTGTATTTTGTGTTGGACACCTTAAATGTGCTGGGCCACCCACGCAATCAAATAGTAGGCTGTAAGCCAGCATGGTGCACTACACATATCTGTATTAATGGCACCCCTCTGTATCGCCTTATTTATATGCAATTATAATACCAGCAACCACCTCCCTCATAGAAGGTTGTGAATGGTTGTCTTATCAGTATTTTTGTATTTGTGCAATCTTCCCATGTATTATACTGCGGCTTTTCTGCATACTGGTGTGAACAGGTATCAATTCAATGTGCAGTTTATTATCATCTAATTGTTCCCCTAGTGGAGGGGTGTGTGAGCTACTGCTCAACAATTACTTGCACCTGTTTGTCTTTCCCAAGTAGCACTGGGGCCTGTGTTGCTTCCTATTGGGTTCAGTCTAGTCCAGCCATTGAGCTTTAAGTATGGCCTTTGTTGTGTTTTTGATATGTGCTTTACACTACATTTATTATGCGTTAAACAGTTTCTAGATACTTCTATGTCCAAAAAAAGGATGTGATCTCTGTAAAATGAGGGTGCAATTTTGTAGAAATGGGCATGGGTTTATGTGCAAGGCTATGTGATTAAAAAGTGCTAAAACTTGGCGCAATAAGTGACATGAAATAAGCCAACTAGCAGAAGGTGTTAACTTAGACTACACAGTGTAAACCTGCGCCAGATTTTTTAACACTATAATACATGTAGTGCATTTTAAGACTGACTCGTCTAACCTTCCGTTGTCTAAGAGTTAAACAGGACTGATAAATCTGGCGCAATATACTGTGTTATCTCTCGAATAATTCCCATTGAGGAGAAACTATGTCCTGTGCTCTTTCGATGCATCTTATATTCTATGCCTTGGCAGCAGCTGCCTGGCATTGGTTGTTACCATCCATAAATATCCAGTGTCAGTATTAAAGGGGTTATCTCATCTCACAGTTTCATAGAGCAAAGCAGCATTCTTTAATTCATGCATCCTTTCATTTCCTGGTCAAGCTGTCTGTAATTAGTATATGAGCTCCATGTATTCAGACTTCTGCTAATTAGATAAACAATCTCCTGCTAGCAGGTCCAGATAAGCTTCTGGGCTAAAGTAAACAGTAGTAATTAGTGTATTTTGTCTGAAAGATCAGATAACACACAAGCCCTTAGGCTGCTGGCAGTTCTGTGCTGTGACCTGTGTGATGACTTCACTCACTGCTATCAGATCAGACAAGAAGCAGGGGAGAACAAGCAAACAGGTCAGTAACTAGAGAAACCAAAAAAGCCCTCAGAAGGTGACTTGTAGCCCCTCAACAAAAAAAACAAAAAAAATGAATAAAGCAATATATTTGGAAAATGGCTTCTTCTCTGCATGTCGAAACCTAATCTTTGTAGTGAGACAACCCCATTAACTATGATTAATAAAGCTATTCAGTAAAAAGACAAACTGAGACCATGTGTGATCTGCAGAGAGACTTTAATTGATTGCTAATGCGGTTATGATGTTTTTTTATGTGCATTTAAAAGCAAAGCCACAATGAATGACTGTGAGGATCAGTTGGATCTGGTCATACACGAGAATTTCTACGATTACTGTCAAAGCATTTGTAACAACCATTATTGTCACAATGGAATAAAGGGATCATAGCATTGAGATACGCCTAAGATTGCCAAATTTTCTCCTCATCATTTCTTTCCAGGTCGTAGTTATTCACCTTCTAGAATACGAAAGCGTGCTTTTTCATGATGTTGTTGGAAAGGTTCAGAGTGTCTCTGAGCATGGTCATAATATTGTACGGTCAATAGGGGTAGTACAGAACCCTACACAGGGGGAGTTCAGAGAGAAGTAGACGACACAACCGGTCAGATCACCAGAACCCAGGAGCCGGCTTTTGGGGGATCTATTGACAGGGTCAACAGATGGAACTCTGAATGTTCTCTAACCCGTGCTCCCGTCTGGAAAGTTAAGGCACTGGGTGCGGCGGCCACCATTCGTCTTCCTTCACAGATAGAGCCTTTCCTTACATTCTGACGCACATTGGCATTTATTCTATTCATGAAAGCCCGTAACTCGTTCACTTGTAAACCTCTAGTACATTCCCTAGCGGTGAACTTGACATATGCATACTGACCACGATAACCCCTGTAAGGTAAGAAACAGCAAAATAAAGATGAAAAGTTCTCTCAAAATGGAGACCTCAAGGGCCTGTTCTCAAGAAAAGTGAGGGTCCAAGAGGTGGGGCCTGAAACAATCACATACTAATGCTCTATCCTATCATTGTGATACACGGGGCTAATTGTGACATTTCTTACCACCGTAATGAGATTATATCATCAAACACAACTCTTTAAAGTTTTCTTAAAGGGGTTTTCTCACTATGCCATTTCACAGAGTCATAGCCAGCTTCAGACTCACACTTTCTGGTCAGATTGTGGGCGGGTCTACAGCAGCAATTGCCATATCAGCTCTGCTTGTTACAGTGAAATGACTGCAGAAGATGTAAAATCCCTAGTACACAATAATACAGAGCTCCAAGGAGTGAAAATATATCCTTATCTTAAACTAACAAGGCTCCATTCCTAGAGATTACTCACAGGAGGGAGTCACTCACCATACAGAGACAGAAGCTTCCACCAATCAGATAGGATAGAGGAAAGAGAGACGATCAGTAACAAAGAATCTGGTGTGCACTAAAAAGGGACAAAATCTCTCTTATCTGCTCAATAGTGCAAAATAAAAATAGCAATGTATTTGGAAACTGTCTTCATTTACCTGTCCCTACATGCTGAAAGGGAATTATTGTAGTGAGAAAACCCTGTTAATGCACACAGCTCTATGAAGTTTTTTTTTTTTTCTTTAAAGCGGTTTTGCCACGATCTCATTTCATACCTCCTGCATCCAGCTCCTCAGCTCTGTGTGCTCAGAAGGGGGCGTGTGCGATTTGTTTGAATTGCATATCATGTGACCCAGCAGGATGACATCACCAGGCCTTTCTTCTCTGTAGCTAAAGAAAGGTCTGTTTATGTAAGTACTTACACTGTAGCTCAGAGGTAACGTTTTTTATTTACAGCAGCACAAGGGTCCTTTTGTTCAAATCCCTGCAGGAACCAAACCTGTGTTTTTTTTTCCTCTTTATCAATGCACAGACCTGAGGTTTCTTTTGTTTTATTTGCACTGTTTGACTAATTACTAAGGAGGACAGAGGACGGGAGTAGAGTGACAGCACCTGGGGTTTGAACACTCAGTAGCTGCCTGAGAGGAGAGGTGATGTCTGAGCATGTCTGACCAAAAGTGAGGAGCTCTCAGCCCTGGTCGTATCCCTTAGAGATGAGCTGTAAACAATGGATCACTAAAGGAGCAGCTAAAACAAAAAGAGTGCAGAATTTTTAATAATGATGAAGGGTGAAAATTTTATTATTTAATTTCCAAACTTCCCACGTCAATTTTACTTCATGGCAAAACCCCTTTAAATGACAGAAGTTGCAGATTTTATATTCACCTTCAGAGAGAACAGAGAAGTCGGCATTTCATTTATATTGACATTTATTAATTGCATGAAGTTTGAAAATCAGTTTCCTATTTTTTTTTACTTTTCAATGAAATGCATTGAAAGTAAAAAAAAATGGAGCTAACAAAAGGGGATACACAGACCCATGCGGCAGAGCATCACCTGAGGTGAAGGAGAAGAGGTGAAAAATTCTATAACATAGATCATTATTGTATAGAAGGGTCAAGGAAAATATCCTCTGTGTATATAGATCACATCACATGAACCCATATGTAATCCCTCAGAATTAAAAAAAATATAAAATATTAAATAATTTTTATTGATTAATTTATCTTTAAAACTACTAGACAAACATACATTACAAAATACATTCATAAAAATAGGAGAGGTATAGACAAAGGGGAAGGTTAAATCATGATTAATCCATAAACAGTGTATCACAAATGATGCAAAACAGAATATTCCATTGATACATTTATAAATTAAATGGTGTAAAAAACAAACAAAAAAACTTTTTTGCATTAAAAAAAATGTATTACAAGGCAAAGTGCCATTGAATCAAAACCGTGCACCACCATAAAACAAATAGAGCAGATGCATGACTCAATATCTGCACTAAAGAGCAAATAAAATGCTCCAATAAAGGAAAAAATCTCATAGATGAATCAAACATGATACTGTAAGTATACAATGTAGACATAAAGTAAAGCATAGAACAGTTACCCAAGTGTAAACTGCCAGATAGCCTTCCCAACACACATTTCACATGGCTTCCACAGGGGTGATCTAAATGTGCATGTTGATGAAAGTCTTTTAGGGTGCATTCACACAGCCCAGTTTTGGTGTAGTTTTTAAACTGTGACCTCAAATAAAGGAGTTTTTTGCATGATGTACTCAACGAAATATGCGAGGGGTGCTCTCTCAAAATGGGTATTTAAAAACTTTTCTAAAATAATATGACATGCAAAGAAGTGGACGCTATGCGAGCTACCCCCGGCTTTATAGAGCCCTTAGATCTTCCTGACGTTTTTTTTTACATTAGACACGACATAGGACAGACAGAGGAAGCTGACCTTGCTTGTGCGTGTATGTGTTGAGCGATTACGTTGGACATTCGATGGTCTGGCTCGATGGTCGATAGTCTGCTGTATCATCGACAAGATATTCGATAGGTTCGATGATTAGTTGATTATTGATCGGATATGGTGTCCATTGAAAAGTCTATTGAGTGGGGGAGAGGTAGCAAATGTGACCTTCATTCTGACATCACGCAAAACAGGTGGAGAAGCTGGAATTAACATCACAGGTCAAAATGGATACCTGCTACATGTCTTAGCAGTAGCACACTGATAGGTTAAAAAAGCCACTCCAGAAACAAAAGTCGACCTCGACCAAGTTCTCACTAGTGTCTTGTTAACTACAGCAGTGACCCTGTAAACTCTGACATGACCACACAATAAAAGTGCCATGGCAGGCTGTATTATGTGTAGTGAACATCTCGCGCTCATTTACTTGAACTGGAATTTTGAAGATCTCCCTGTCCTGTGAGAAGCGAGCATGTGCCCCTCAGTGTGCTACTGCATATGGACACCCAGATTCTTAAGTAATGTGGAAAAGGAAGTCTTTAACCACCATTTTAGATGAACTGGACATTGAGACTATACCTGTCTGGGCCACAGCAATGAGCCCCAAACTGCATGAACCCCACATAGAGTAGATAGACAGTGCCGGAATAAAGGAGTCTTTCAACCACCATTCGATGGATTTCTCTGGAGTGGATAATTAACTGTCTGGGCTGTACAGCATGAGAGCCCCAACCTGCATGAGTCGCTCACCATTGTGTGATGTGTGTGTGTGTGTCAAAAAGGAGTCTTTCAACCATCCTGTGTTTTGCTCGCGCTTCAATCGCGCTCATCTCGCGCTCTCTACTTTCACACTGTCTGGGCCACAGCATGACGCCCCCAAAACTGCATGAACCACGATTTAAAAAGGGTACCAGGGAAAAGTGAGTCTTTGTACCAGACTCACTTTAGTTGAGACTGGACATTGACTATTACCTGTCCTGGGCCACATGATATAAGATCCCAAGCCTGGAAGGAACACCCACGATGTTTCAACACACGTGCGGAAAAAGGAGGTCTTTCCAACCACCATTTTAGTTTAACATGGACCACCTTAGACTCATCCCTCTGTCCTGGGCCATACAGCATTAGCCTCAACCTGCATGACCCCAGATTAAAACGTGCCGGAAAAAAGAAAGGAGTCTTTAAAACCACCCATTTTAGGTTCAGCTGGACAAATACAGTCCCTGTCCGTGGGTGCGCTTGCCCCTCCGATGATGAGTTGTGGACATAATTTGAGCTTCACTTTGGAAATACTGGTGGTTAATGCTCCTGTTCCTCCAAGGTGTCCATTTGTGCTTGTGGTGATTCTTTTTGCTCATTTTGCTCAACGTGTGTTGGATTGGAAAGTGGCTCTCTGTACTATGTAGTCTTCTTGTTCCGTGCTCCTCTCATACTCAATAGTCATACTGATTAACCTACATCTGATCAAGTTTTCCTGTACTCCCTTGTACAAGGGAATTTTTTTACCTGGGGGGGGCTTTTATTGTTGTGACATGTCAAGTGTTTTAGTAGTTTAATTCTAGAATAACACATTATGTAAAATTGGATGGAATCCCATGCCTTTGGTTTGTCTTTTTTAATTGTTTTAAATGGTGACTTGATACAATAAAGGGTTTGTTAGCTATGTTAAAGATCTTGAAAAAAACAATTTCATTTTGCAATATGTGTCCATTAACAAATGTCCTACCCATTCCTGTTTCTGACAGCAAGATCACCCTTGAGCCCCCTCTTGAAAAATTGTTTAAGAACAAATGGGCTGTTTGAAACAAATTTTTTATAATAGGCCTTGGGATAGTGCATGTCACAGCCAAAAAATGCCCCCAAAAAAATTTTAAAAAAATGGGCCCTTTAGCCACTTTTTTAACAATTGTGAAAAAACCCAAAAGTTTTGGTTTGAAAACAAAAAATTTTTTTTTTAATGGCCTGGGATTATAGCTGGGATGTCACAAACCCAAAATGCCCCCAAAATTTAAAAAATGGGCCCCTTTAGGGCCCCCCGGGGCCCAAATTGGGGGAAGGAAAATAAAGTCCCGTTGAAAAAAACAAATTTGTTTTTTTAATGGAACCCGTAGTTAGTTTCATGTCAAAAGCAAAATTTCCCCCAAAATTTCCAAAAACCATGACCCTTTAAAACACTTCGGGCAATTTTTGAAGAAAAAATGTCTGTTATGAAAACTATTTTTTTTTATAATTTGGGGAAAGTAGTATTGCTGCCCTTTCAAAGAAACATGAACCAAAAAATTATAAAAATTTTCTCGCCCCTATTAAAAAAAATTTTGAGGCAGAAAAGCCACTTAAAAAACCACATTTCTGTTCCCAAAAGGGCCATGAATTTTTGTGTATCTCACCAAACACATGAACCCCCCCAAAAATTATAAATATGACTTCTCAGTGCTATTAAAAATTGTGAGGGAGAAATGCCATTTAAAAGCCCATTTTGTTAAAAGGGCCCATTAATTTAGCTGAATTCCCCGAACATACCTAAAAAACCATTGACAATGCGAAAACTTCTAAAAAAAGGAGTAAATGGAAACAGTGTTGTCATGAAACCTTGCGTCTTTTACAGTCTCCTCACAGCAAAAACCCGCAAAAAAAACTGTTGGGAAAGGAAAAAATTTTTAGTAGAAAAAATCATTTTAAAAAACTTTTTCAAGAGGACCTTTTTTGTTTGAAGAGGAATGGAAGTAGACCGGGAACTAATCGGTGACCTCGGCAATTGGGGCCAAAAACATCCCCAGAGTTCCATGCCTGTTTCCCTCTTGAGGGAAAGTCAAACGATTCCCAAATTATCGGGGAAAAAGGGCCGGATGATGTTTTGTCTGTAATGACTCCTCCAGCTGTCCCTTGTGGCCCGTCAATTTGACGCTGGTGCTGGGCGGGAAAAACCACCTCTAGGGTTTGTGGCGAGCGAGCTCGGGCCATTGTCCCATTTTGCGTTGGTGAGGTGGTAAAAAAAGATTCCCGAGGTCCCCCCATTAGGCTTCTGCCCCTTGCTGTGGGGCCGCTACCCCTACTTGGCACTCTACTGCTGTACGTCGATGTTTGTTGTTCCACGTGACATTTGAAAAAACGTAAAGGGCCAAAAACGAAAAGATGTCCCCAAGTTGACCCAATCAGCAAGGTCTTTTTTTCCTGCTTTTTTACCTCTATTTGGGTGGGGGGCTGGAAGGAAAAGTGCTGATTTTTGTTTTTTTCCCGGGGGGATCCAGGAGGGGGGCCCCCCAGAAAACTGTTGTTCATTTTGGGGCCCTTAAATTTGCGGGATCATGTTGGGGGAAAAATGGAGCACCCAAGCATTTCATTTGAGGATGGACCCTTTGTTTTTCCCAACCCGGGGGGTTGGGGGGCACTAGAAAACTGATTTCCTCATTTCCCCTCCGCCCAAAAATTCGCCCCAAACCCTTTTCCCAAAGGTGGAACTTTCGGAAGTCGGTATCTAGGAATACCTCCCTCCTCCTCCTTTTCCCATCCGGACCCCTTCAAAAAACCCCCCTAAATTGTTGAGATAAAAGGGCCCTAGAGTAAATTCGCTGCCTTGCATTACCCTGGACCCAAAAACCCTCCCTTTAGTAAAGGGGCCCGAAAAAAATTGGGAAAATTGTCGGGCCTTTTTGGATTCGACGGAGAAAAAGGCTCCGTTTTCCGCATCGGGTGTCCCCTTCCCCCTTTTGTCGCTGGCGGGCCCTTTTTGGGTTTTCAGAGTGTCCAACGATCTTTCCCCAAAAAACTAAGGGATCCCCAAACAATGCTCTTTGCGGGACAAGGGAAATCACCCACACTGACCATTTTGGGGCTTCTTCAAAACTGGAAAAGGATGGTGCAAAAGCTCTTTCACCTGCCTCCACTCTAGGTTGGCTCAAACCCCCCCGAGGTCCGCACCGCTGCTTGTCAGGCCTTTTTTTCACTTATACGCTTTAAGGGGGCATTGCGTGCTACCCACAATCGCTGGAGCTTGGGGAAAGGGGGGAAATTTCCAGGTGTTCCCCACATCAAAAATGGAGGGTTTTGGGGGAAAGGCCGAGCGGGCCCGTTTGAAAACGCAGCCAAGCGGGACGAAGCGGGTGGGGAATGGCGGAAGTGCGAACTTAGACTTCGAGCCTTCCTCAGCAGGCAGTCCAGACCCGGGTAGCTCTTTAGAAATTTCTGGATGACAAGGTTCATGACATGTGCCAGGCAAGGGATGTGCTCCAGTCTACTGATCTTTAGGGCGGCCAACAGATTTCGCCCGTTATCGCACACCACCTTGCCTGGCACAAGGTTCTTGTCACCCAGCCAGCGCTCGGTCTCGTTGCGGAGAGCCGTCCACAGCTCCTAAACTGTGTATGGACGGTCTCCAAGACAGATTAATTTCAACACGGCCTGGTCTCTCTGGGCCCGTGATGCCACCAGAGGACCTTGGGGGAAAGAGCCCTACCCCATCCCTGCGGTTTTTGAAGAGCGTGCGCCGAGCCTGGACCCACCCCCAAACCCCAAGACATAACCCCCATCACCCGTGAGCTGTCACAGGATATAGGGGCCCTTGGCCGTCTTACTACCCCAAAGTGTCGGTGGTCGATGGACTTTTCCCGGCCACAGATCAGCAACGCGCTTAAAATTTTTTAGATAACCCATGGGGGCCCAGGGCAGGGCGGCTTTTCTGGAAAAGAAATGCCTCTGGGATTTTTTGGGGGAAAAGGGCCATACGGGGGGAACCCCCCATCTGTGTCCACCAGACGAAAAGGAAATTTTTCCCAAAGCCAAAAGCCTGGCAATGCCGACATTCGTTTTGGTTTTGGGGAGGGGTTTGGGTTAAATGTTTTTCTGCCCCAAACCCTGGGGGACAGAAGGCTGGCGCTGACTGGCCGCTGTACGGCGTGCAGGTGTCAAAGGGCGAAGGAAAGGGGTAGGTGGTTATTGTTTGGGGGTGGTACTCGGGGAGGGGGGAGGCTGAAGCGGAGGCTGATCCCTGTCTTCCCTTTGAGAGACATGGGAAAGTGAGGAAAGTTTGGTGGGGTGAGGAGGGGGACTGGGCAAAAGTGCAAAAAATACGTATCGTAATGTTTCGGATAATAAAAAGGTTTTTTTTGGCACCTTTTCTTTTCACCTGTGGTGCTAAAAAATTCTTTTTCCATTTAAGTGAAAGGTGCTCATGCCAAAGCGTATGTCCCAAAAGTAAAAAACACGTATTGTAATGTATTGGGATAAAAAAAGTTTTTTTTGGGGCCCTATCAATTCACCTGTGGTGCTACAAAATTGCTGTATTCAAATTTAACTGCAAGGTGGCCTATCATAAAATTTGGAGGGGAAAAAGTGCAAAAACACGTATTGTTGTTTTGGTAACAAAAGGTTTTTTTTGGACCTTTCAATTACCTGTGGTGATCCCCAAATTTGCTTATTAATTTAAGTGAAAGGGGCCCTCAATAAACAAAGCTGTAGTGGCCAAAGTTAAAAAAACCCTATCTGTAAAACATTCGGAAATAAAAGGTTTTTTTTTGGCACCTATAATCCCCTGTGGTGATACAAAATTGCTGTATTCAAATTTAATGCAAAGTAGATTTATCAACAAAGGGGCCCTGCCCCAAGTAAAAAAAAAACCCGTTTTGTAATGTTTTTGGATAATAAAAGGTATTTTTGGCCCTTTCAATTCCCTGTGGTGACTACAAAATTGCTGTTTTTCACTTTTAATGAAAAGGTGCCTCAAAAAACAAAGTGTAGTGCGCCAAAGGGGAAAAAACACGTATCTAAAATTTATTGGAAATACAAGGTATTTTTGGCACCTATCACTGTGTGACTAAAAAATTTGCTGGATTCTAATTTAACTGCAAGGTGGATTTTTAAACAAAGCTGAATGGGAAAATTGAAAAAGAACACTATCTGAAAGTATATGAAAATAAAAGTGGGGTTTTGCACCTAAAAAGAGACCTGCAGTTTCTAGAAAAGTGTGTACCTAATTTAAAAATTCAGGTGCCCAATATCCTGAAATATTTCAATAAAAATGTTAATAATAAAGCTATTTCGTGCAAGTCTACATAAGTCTCAGTGAACTTTATCCAGTATTCTTTATAGGCTTGTCTGGTTCGCTCCTCTCGGCCCGCTTCCTCTCCCCCCTGACTTCCCTGCTGAGTTAAAACTTCCTCCTAAGCAGTAAGAGGTAAGGAATCAGTTCTGGGAAACCCCTTTAAGCTGCCTTAAATACCGCAAGCTTTTTCAGTTGTCTAAATTTTTAGAAAGGTTTCAAGTAAAAAATCAAATACTGTGTTTTAAATTGGTTATACAAACCACTAAGTGATCACTACTTTCCAAAAATTTGATAGGCAAAAAAGTTGCTGGGTTTTAAAGGGAGTTTAATTTGGGGCTAGTTAAAAATGCACCAAAACTGCGCGGTGAAAGCACCCCCTTTTACCTGGTTTGTTTGGAGAAGAGACACACCTGTGGTCCAGTGGGGGGTTTAATTCTTTCCCCCAGCATTCCCAAATGTCACTACCCTCCCCGAAAGGGGCAATGACCCAGCCCCCGTACATCCCAATCATATGATGTGGTTGGGCGCAGAGTCGTTGCCGTGTAAAGACGCATCGTAACGTCACCAGCTGGAGCCGGGGGTAGTGTTCGCACATAGACAGGCTGCTCAGTACAAAAAGGCAAAATGTGTTGCATTCACATCACACATGTACAACATGTTCAAACACAGGCAGCTGCCAGAGAGAGGAAGTTTAAGGTTATGTCTCCACGGCACAGCAATAGGATCCTATTGTCGTTCTAGGATTTTAAAACCACCGAAAATATGAATGTTCAGACAGCTCCATAGACGACAATAGAAAAGACGAGCTGCAGTCTCCATAGGTCGTTTTCTCTCTGCTCGTCTTCATGTTGTATAATCCGAAGGTGCTTTGAGTTCTTTCGTCGTCTTCCCATACAAATGGCCAACGGCAAAAAAATGAGAACCAACTGCGGTTTTTGCGCAAAACGTGACAAAAAAAGAGGTCCTGCATCAGACAAAAACTGGTCTCGTTTTGGCCATTTTTTTGTCCAGTGCAGTGGGCATTTAGCCTAAGGGTAAATAGAGATACATACAAGGAATACTTATAGCTGAACAATGACACAATTCATATGTGTAAAAATAAATAAATATGAAAAAGAAAAATGCATAGAGCTATAACCTATGCATAAACCTAAAGTGCTACAAATATTAAATAAGCATAAAATTCTCCATAAAGTGACAGACTAGAAGCCTATACACAATTAAAGGGGTTTTGCCACGAAGTGAGTTCCTTAGCTGTTATCTGCTCAGCAGAGAATATAAACAAAGCATGATGAGTCATGAACAGCTGTATGGGTGAGAGGGAGGGGGGTAATCAGAGAGTGTTGAAGCAAATGATTGTCTCTAAAGTTTACTCAAATAATAACATTACAACAGTGGATTCTCTATACAGCAGACAGACTCATACACTGCACTTTCTCCCCAGCCCTTTCATGTTCCCTGTCATCAGATAAGAAGTGCAAACACGCAAGCGCAGCCAGATCAACTCCTTTCAGCTCTCCTGCTCGTGTTTAATGCAAACTTTTAAGTAACTAAGGGCTTGTAAAGAAAGCTGTAGCTCCCAGAGGCTTCACTTTTTGTAATCACATATATTTAGAAAAGTGATTAAAAACCCATTTTGGAGGATCCCACGTCAACATTACATCGTAGCAAAACCCCTTTAAGCACACAGAATAAAAGTGCAGAGTGTAAAAAAGATACAATAAAGATGTAGTGCACAATCTGTTGTATTATTTTAAATATCAATCTATAGTCTCTCAGAAGGACTTTAGGCTACTGGAACTGGCTGAGTTAATTGTGGTGGGAACAGATGGTCTGAACAGGTGCTAACAAAGGTAATGACCAATGACCATTCATAACCAAAGTGACGCAGCTTTCCAAAGCCATATAACATCACTGGTTGTACCCCCTGCCTGGGAATATAAAAAGCATCTTCGGAATGTATATTTTTAACATTCATACTTTGCTACCTTCCTGGGCAATAGATCAATAAGCATCTCTACTCGGATTCCTGAACAAGGCATGTAAGATCTTCAGGATGACACCAGCGCCATCATCAGGGGACCAGTAGCTAGTGTAACAAGTGGCTGATATCTTTTCAGGAAGTGCAATAACGCCACCATCAGGAAGTGATGGATATTACAACCATAGCGAATATCAAATTACCGGAAGATGATTGGAAGAATAACTAAGAAGAAGGCCGGAAGATATCGGAGTAAGGGGTGTAGCTGTGGGCGTGACAGGATAGATGTGATTTCAGTTTACATAAATATGAGGCCAGTTAATAGGGTTAGAGAGATTAGGTTATGATATCATGATAATGCTATATTAGAAAGATGCTGTTATGTTTTAATGTTTGTATTATTTCCCATTGCAAGGACATTGAAGAAGGTTCTGCCATTTATTCTGTTATTTTGTTAACTATTATTTGATCCTTTTGAGTAAACCAACTTTCTCTTTTAAAGCTTTGACTCCTTGTCATTTGTAGCTAGCCCAGGATAGGATAGGCAGAACATTGAAAATAATAACCACTTATTTCATTTTGCACCACATTGGAACATGGAAAAAATAATTCTAAGCAGAACCCAGAATTCAACTCTGCTTCATCCAATTTCCTGAAAGAACTGGAAAACAGCACTTCAAAGAAACCTGGAACCCAAAGGGGAAAATATTCTATCGGTGAACAAAGTGGGGAAAGC
>JAODAL010047649.1:0-29708 GCA_025379985.1 Phyllomedusa bahiana | reverse complement strand
AAAGTTTAAAGCACCTCTTTAAGTGATTGGGTTCTTTTTTATTGAAGGTGATTTAATGTAATCTTTGTACCCTAGGCCTGTAAGATGAAAAGGAAAATTTCTCCTTGTCCAGAAGTTTCCCATCATCATGGAGGGGGGATTTTTTTATTCTTGGGTATGTTCACATGTGAAAATTGGGGGATATTTCGGCACGTAATTTGCTGCAAATACACCCCCCAAAATGCCCCCTGAAAAATTAGGTAATTCTAGCTCCCATAGAAAGCTATAATTACCTTCGTTTCCTGGGGATTTTGAATGCGGGTGAAAGAAGTGACGTCACTTCCCCCCAGAAAAAAAAGAGTAATGAAGTCAATGGGTCAACCCCCCCACCCCCCCCCACACACCACACACTTTAGAAGTACGCGCTGGCCTGCTGACTTCTAAAACACCTGGCGTATTACGGCGTATACGCCATTGAACATACCCTTAGAGTCAAAGGGGAAATGGCCTCGCTGCTACAAAGAGGTTGTGATGTAGTTTTTTTAAAAGAAATCCAAAAAGGTTTTACAAGTTTGCAGCCGTTGAGGGCACCAAATTTTGGGGCTTTGCCAGGTTAAAAAAAACTTAGATTTTGAGAGAAACTATATTAAAAAAAGGGAACCTTGAAGGAAATTTAAAACCCACCCATTGTCTGTTTTTAAATACTTTTCCAAAAGAGTAACGGAATGGCAAAATACAGATGGTAGATTTATTAAAGAATTCCCAAAAAAGAGTTAGAAGGTCACAGGAAAAAAAATGGATGTTACATTTAGAGACAGAAAAGGGGGCCTAATTGAAATAAATATTTTAGGTTTTGCCAAGTTAAAAAAAAAATGAGATTTTGGAAATACATTTTAAAAGTGGCCATCTAGGAAAATCATTTAAAAATTACTTCAGTACCTGACATGTCTTTTTTTAAAAGGGTTTTCATGATTTCAAAAATTGGGCGGGGTCGGGATTTAAAAAAGTAAAAAAAGAAAAAAAAATTTTAAACCTTACCGTGAAGCCGCAGCTGTTCCAGCACTTCCGTGCTCGGTGCTTTCCCGAAGTGATGTCATTCATTGGTACATGATGCTGCAGCCAATCACTAGCCTGCGGCAGAGAACTGAGTGACATCATGGGGTGGGGAGCAACGAGCAGAGCAGTGCTGGAATGAATTTCAAGAAGGCTAGAGTGCTTTTTATTATATTATTTTATTATTTTTTTTTTTTTTTTTTCCCTTCCATTTACTTTCAATTATGGCAATAAGTGGGCTCTGTGGCAATATAGTTTTGTCCCTACATCTTCATATCATTATTCTCTTTGACCAATGACACCCAATAAAAAAAAACTCTAAACCTTTCCATAGTAGTATCCTAGCATGCGCACATGCCCTCTAAAATCTGCCTCTGCCATGTCTCTTTTGTTCCTTTGCTTTTTTTAGTTTACTTCCCCCAGGGCTTTTGGGACTGTCAAATTTAAAGCCCCCAAATTGAGATTACGGGGTGTACATTAACAGACCTCCTGACATTGCTGAGGGGAGAACTGAAGGTATCACAGGAGCATCATCTCTATTCAGCAGCACTAGACAAATATATCAGCTCAAAGACAATAGCCCCTGGAGACAATCTGTACATGCCAGACACAAAAGATCTTCAGTGTGCCTAGCTAATTATATAAATGAGTGTAATTAGAGCATTAAGGGAAATTCTACTTGGAGCTACTCAGTGGGGAAACCTACATTCAAAGTGTGGTTTGTCCACATTAGTTGTTGTAATTTGCTACCTACAGAGCAGAGGATAGAACAGTGCAAAATATAAAAGAATAGAAAAAGGTCAAAACTAATGGTCAAAAATGTCATACAACACAAACAAATAATTAAGAGGAGTCTATCACCACTCAATGGTTTTACTAATTAAAATGAGAAACTGATATATTTTATTTTCAGCTCCTTTAATTTTCTGATTTTTTTTTTCTTTCTTTCTTTTTATGATTATAGGGGCGGCCATCTTACCTGAGCTGCTTTTAGCAGCTGCAGATGTTTTACAGCAGCTTCATGAACATAGGAACCTGTGGAAGGATGTCCCATTGACTTCTTAGAAAAAAAGTTTTTTAGGGGGATGCTCTGTGACCCGGGAAGAAGTCTGTGCCGAGCTGGGGACTACATTTGTCCACTCTACCCCGTCCACATCTCCCAAATGGCTGTTGTCTACCCCGGGCCGCCCGGCCCCGCCACCGCCCTTCCTACCACTTTGCTTCCCGGTTTGTCCAAATTTTCTTTCCATAAAATCCCATTATTATCTGGGAGATTTCAACCATCCCAATGACACCCCCCACTTGCTTCCAACAAAACCCTTTCACTCTGTCTTTCGCCTTTTACAGTGGCCCCTGGAGCCACCACAAAGAGGACCCCACAGGACCAAAATTTTTTCCCACCCTGCCACCTATGATTCTCAAAAAACTCCCCCCCCTATACTGACCACAAACTGCTTTCCTTCTCCCCCATCTCCACTCTTGCCTGCTCCTCCGTTTCCCCATTAGTACACCCCTGCAGAACCTACAAAACCTTGACCCCCGCATCTCTCTCTCTCTTGAACCCCCCTCTACCCTTATCCCTCACTTTTGACCCAGAGCAGCCCCCGTTTCTACAACCACACAATTACACCACCTTTCCTCAGCGCTCCTCTCACACAAAATAGAACCTGCAAAATCAACAGACAACCCTGGCACACAGACACCACCAAACAGCTGAGGCAAGCTTCCAGAATTGTAGAACGCCGCTGGAAAAAACTCTCTCCACCGATGACTTTGTCTCATACAAACAATCACTCCACACATTTAAACCCGCACTTATTCTAGCCAATCAGGATTACTTCACCACTCTCATATCCTCTGTCTCACAACCCCAGACAACTATTCCATACCTTCAACTCTCTCCTCCATCCACCAGCACTGCCTCCCCCCTCTCTCCTTTCAGCAGATTACTTTGCCATTCACTTCCCACAAAAGATCAACCTCATCAGAGAAAGTTTCAGCTCGCAGTCTGCAGCACCCTCCTCTATATCTGCACAATGCTCTTATAGTTTCATAGTTTGTAAGGCCGAAAAAAGATGAGACGTCCATCCAGTTCAGCCTGTTGTGCTAAGGTGTTGATCCAGAGGAAGGCAAAAAACCCCAATGGGGCAGAACCCAATTGCCCTCTTTTTTAGGGAAAAATTCCTTCCGACTCCAATCTGGCAATCAGAATAAAATCCCTTTGGATCAATGACCCCCTCCAGAATCTAGACACTATAACCTGTTATATTATTACGCTCCAGAAATGCATCCAAACCTTTTTGAACTCTGTCAGTGAATTCACCATGACAAATTCCTCTGGCAGAGAATTCCACAGTCTCACTGCTCTAACAGTAAAGAATCCCTTTCAATGTTTATGTAGAAACTTTCATTCCTCTGGATGTAGAGGAGGCCCCCTTGTTCTAGATACAGCCCTGGTTATAAATAAATCTTGGGAGAGATCTCTATATTGACCTTTGATGTATTTAAAACATATTCTTTTATGTCCTTCCCGAAGCCGTCTTTTCTCTAAATTAAATAACCCCAATCTTGCTAATCTTTCTGGGTATTGTAGTCCCCCAGTCCTTTTATTATTTTTGTTGCCCGCCTTTGACCTGTTCAAGCTCAAACAATGTCTTTTCTGTGCACTGGTGCCAAAACTGTACACAATATTCCATGTAGGGTCTAACCAGTGACTTGTATAATGGGAAAAAAAGTTTCTTTATGTGCCATCTATGCCCCTTTTAATGCACCCCCAGATCGTATTTTCCTTTGGGGGCGGGTGCTGTCTGACACTGGTGTTACAGTTAAGTTTACTGTCCACCAGGATTCCCAAGTCCTTCCCCATTTTCACTTTTTACCCAGCCTTTTTCCTTTAACATGTAGTCTGTAAAAAATTTTTTCCCTCCCATGTGCATAACCTTGCATTTATCTGTGTTAAACTCATCAGCCATTTCCTGCCCAGGCCTCCAACTTATCCAGATCCCTTTGTAATAACACATTATCCTCTATTGTGTTAAAATTACTTTTACAGAGCTTAGTATCATCTCCCAAAGATCGATATTCTACTGTTTTAATCCTGTGTAAGATCATTAATGAAATGTTGAAGAGGATAGGGCCAATACTGACCCTTGTGGTTTACCCCTAGTAACAGCAATCCAGTTTTGAGTATTACCGTTAATTATACCTTTGTTTTCTATCAGTGAGCAGATGCTTACCCACTTGCACACATTTTCCCCGTCCAAAAAATTCATTTTATTTACAAACCTTTTATGTGGCACGTATCAAATGCTTTAGAAAAATCTAGATATATGACATCCAGTGCTCACCGATCCAGTCTATGCACTGACTTCCTCATGGAAGTGATGAGATTAGTTGACAGGACCGACCCTTCATAAACCCATGCTGGAACGCGGTTATACATTTATTTTTCAGTGAGATACTCCAGGATAGCATCTCTGCGAAAACCTTCAAACATTTTACCTACAAAAAGAGGTAAAACACTTACGGCCCTTTAGTTTCTGATCACTTTTTGACCCCTTTTTGAATACGGCACCACATTTTGCTATGCGCCAATCCTTTGGGACATACCCGTTATTAGACAGTCCATAAATATTAAGAATAGGGGCCTACTAGGGACATCACTTAATTTCCTTAGGACAGTGGGTGTATGCATCTGGACCTGGGGATTTGTCTATTTTAATCTTCTTTAAGACGGAGCTGCACTTTTCCTGGGTTAGACAAGAAACTTTTAGTTGGAGTTTACCTCATCCCTCTGTTAACAGGAAGCTCATCCTCCTCGGTAAATACAGGGAGAAAAAAGTGTTTAATGGGTTTGCTTTTTTTCTCATCGCCCTCTACTGTCTCCCTCAGTATTTTTCAAAGGGCCAACAATTTTCTGTTTTTTAAATCTTTTAAATATTTATATTTGTTAAAACATATTTTTGGGGTTATTTTAACATTCTATAGCAATATTTTCTTTCCCTCTCTGCTTTGCTTTCTTTATCTTTATTTTACACACTTTAATTTTTTCCTTACAGCTTATTAGTGCCTCTTCACTACCCCCCCCTGATTTTTGTAGCTGAAACGCTTTCTTTTTGTTTTTTATTGCCCCTTTTACATCCTGTTGATCCACTTGGTTTTTTCCTGTTTCTAATTGTTTTATTTCCATAAGGTATGTAACTCTAAAGTGGTAGCCCAGGATTTTTTTAAAAATATCCATTTATTATTTGTTCTGCATATTTAAACAAAATTGTCCCAGTCAATACGGTTTAGGGCCTCCTAAGCAGAATAAAAATTAGGCCCTTCCTAAAATTCAGTGTTTTTTTTGGCTCCTTGACAAAAAAACTCTATTGAAGGATAAACGGAAATTATTATATTATGGTACTATTTCCTAGGTGCCCCTCAACCTGAACCTTTGTTACTCTGTCAGGTGTATTAGTCAATATTAAGTCTAGAAGGGCTTTCCCCTAGTCGGTTCTTTGCACCATTTGGCAAAGGTAATTATCATTAGTTATGACAAAAACCTGTTTCCTTTATGAGAGCTACAGGTTTCAGATTCCCAATTGATGTCTGGATAGTTAAAGTCGCCCATAATAATAACCTCATTCTGATTAGCCGCTCATCTATTTGCCTGAGGAGTAGATCTTCCATGGGTTCTGTTATTTTTGGGGGCCTATAGCAGACCCCTATTATTTTTATATTGTTTTTGTTACCCCATGTTATTTACCATAATGATTCCCCTGTTTATTACCTATACTTATATTTCCCGCAGTGTTGGCTTCAGACAGGATTTTACATAGAGACATTCACCTCCCCCTTTCGGTCTTTACGATCCATTCTAAATAGACTGTAATCCTGTAAAATTTAACCGCCCAGTCGTAGTCTGTCCCGCATGTCTCAGTTATCCCCACTTGTCATATTTTTCTTCAGCTATTGTAATTTAGTTAAATTTTTTTTGTTGGTCAGGGGCTCTGGCATTGGTCAGCATGCAATTTAGAGATTTTTCAGTTTTTATTCCTTTCTCCTGATCTTTTTAACTATTGCTACACCCCCTCCCTCCACTCCACCCCCTGATTTATTACTAATTCCCAGCTCTCTATCTTCACTATCTTGCACGCTTTCAGTGTAACCCTACCTTTGTGGATCACAAGGAGACTGCTGAAAAATTTTCTCTACAGAATAGGACGTGTCAGACTACTATTAGGGGTAGGGTTCAAAGTGAAAACTGTAGGACTTCGGGTTTTTTAAAAATATCGATAGTGATATGGAAAATTAAAACATGAGTTACATAATAGATCATTTTTTTAGGACACCTTCCCTTGGAATTTCTTTTTGTCCCTAAGGCTATGGCCACGTGGCACTGGCAAAATACCAGTCTGATCATCCGACTGGTATTTTCTTGTTTTTTTTAACGTAAAGGAGGGCGGTTTTATGGCCACAGTCTTCGGGTTCAGCCATTCCCCTTTACATTGAACAGTTGATGTTCCACCTGAAAACCAGGAGGACATGTTCTAAGTTTTTTAAACGTCCAAATTTACCATCAGAAAATCTGAGCAGCATACACTACAGCTCGGATTTTCTATTATAGTCTATGAGGAGGGTTGACAGTCACTTTTCAGATGGCTTTCAAACCCGAAAACTGTCCAAAAAACCAGCTGAAGACCCTTGGGCAATGTAGGACATTTTTTTCAATCATGTCATTTGTGTGTCTCTGCTCAAGTATTCTTTTTTGCATGTTTAAAATACACTATAAAGTCACATTATCATGATCACCAGTTAATATCCAATTTTAACAATCATGTGCAGCACGGGCGGCAGCTAGACGGGCTGGGAGTGGCTCAATAAGGTCCTGGTAGGTTATCATAGGTATCTGGAGCTGACTGCATCCTACAGATGCTGGAGGATCCTTAGGGTCAATACCACTATCAAAGTGGTCCCACTGACGCTCAATTCGGTTAAGGTCTGGGAAATTAGGGTGCCAGGGTAGTACTTGGAAATTTTGGTCATGCTCTTCCAATCAATGTTTGACATTTCTATCTGTACGTCGCTTTGTCTTGCTGGAAGATCATATCCACCCGATGGAAGACAATCAGCATGTGTGGGTGTATGCGATCTGCAAGAATAGATTCATTCACGAGTTGACTGAGAGTTTTCATGGATGATTGGCCCAGAAAAAAACACAAAAATATTCCCTAGCCCCTAACACTTCCACCACCAGCTTGTGTTCTTCCAGCAATAGTTGCAGGGTGTTTGTTTTCTGACATTTCTGGCCTGACACACCAATGTCCATCCATTCAGCAAAGAAGAAAAAGTGACTTATCGAAGAAGGCCACCCTTTGTCAATCAGTGGAGGTCCAATTCAGATCCTGCCAAATAAATTAAAGACTTTTGTGTTTTAGACACATCTGTGCTCATTTTGGAGGTGAACTGCATCCCTGTAGCGTGTACACCTTAATCTCTCTCATCAGTGTCTGCAATTTCCTTGTCACTTATTCGCTATAGTGCCATTCATCCACTCATGATACACAGCTGCACAGTTTCAGAAATATTGCCACCTTTAGCCCAAAAAGCAATAATCATCTAATTTTGCAAATCAGATACATTGTCCATTTTGCCCATGACGGCAACGAGGGATATGTATGCAGACAGCCTATCGCACACCTTATATACCCACTAAGCATAGGTGTAACTTTAGGGGGGTACGGAGGGGACTGGTTCCCCCCACTTTTTAGCCACTTCAATAAAAAATAATCCATATGAAAGCATGAAAATACGGTAAGTGGGGAGAGCAGAGCACAGGGGAGGAAGAAGTTAACCCTTTGCCCCCTATATTTCTGTGAATCTTGGGGGGACAGAGTAGGCAGCAGCCTCAAGTGTCAGTGCAGAGTGAGAGCAGCGCTGATTGGTAGAGCAGGAGTCAGCAGGGGTTGCTTCACCAACCAGAATGCTGCTCATAGTCTAACACACTCTGTATCTGGGGCTGCATCTTTCCCTCCCATTGTATACCACTTTCCCTATGCTCAGCCCTCATCAGAAAAGAAAGGGAAGCTCTTGCCGAATGCCAACTGCACCAGACTACAGGAGACAGGTAAGGAGGGGACAAAAGGTGCTAGGCGTTGTGTGTGCATGTGTGTTTGCAAGCGCCAAATTTCCAACAAGCAAACGACACTGTGAGTGCCGAAAAACCGTCACATGAGCCCACCCCAAGTGTGTAGTGTGTATATACACACAATTCCTGGGGTACCTTGTCTAATGTAGTTAGTCTCTGGGGTACAGTGTATAATGTAATAATCTCTGGGGTATGGTGTAAAATAATCTCTGTTGTACAGTGTGTAATGTAGTAATCTCTGGGTTACGGTGAATAGTGCAGTAATATCTGGGGTAGAGTGTTTAAACTGATCTCTGGGGTACAGTGGGTAATGTAATATCTGGTGTATGGTGTGTAATGTAGTAATCTCTGGGGTATGGTGTGTAATGTAATCTCTGGGGTTCAGTGAGTAATTTAATCTCTGGGGTACAGTGTGTAATGTAGTAACCTATGGGGTATGATGTTTAATCTAATCTCTGGGGCACAGTGGGTAATGTAGTAATCTCTGGGGTACAGTGAGTAATGTAATGTAATCTCTGGGGTACAGTATGTAATGTAGTAATCTATGGGGTATGATGTGTAATCTAATCTCTGGAGTACAGTGTATAATGTAGTAATCTCTGGGGTACTAATATAATATAATGAAATCTCTGGGGTAAAATGTGTAATGTAATCTCTGGGGTACAGTGTAATGTAATCTCTGGGGTATGGTGTGATGTAATCTCTGGGGTAATGTGTAATGTAATCTCTGGATTACAGTGAGTAATGTAATCTCTGGGGTACAGTGAGCAATAATAATAATAATAATAATAATCTTTATGTATATATTGCCAACATATTCCACAGCACTTTACAATTTGGAGGGTGTAGGTACAGATAAAAGACATACATTGCACAATGAAAAGCTACTTACAGATAAGACACAAGGTGTGAGGGCCCTGCTCGCAAGAGCTTACAATCTATTAGGGTGTACGGGTGACACGAAGGGTGAGAAGTGATAGATTTACAATAGTCCAGCCATATGAAATAAATATGGGGTTGTTTTATGTAGAATTCGGATGGACCTGGCACCCAGACAGTACATCTATATACAGTTGTGTGCCAAAAATGAGATGAGTGCGTTAGGGAGTGAGTGGGGGTAGTGGGGGGGGTTAGCCATTAGGGATTCTAGTAGGCCAGACGGAGAAGATGTGTTCTCAGGGCCCCCTTAAAACTATGAGAGTTCTGAGTGTGCCTGATCGCCCGGTAGCATGTTCCAGAGAACTGGTGCTGCACGTGTGAAGTCTTGGAGATGGGCATGAGAGGTTCGGATGATTGAGGAGTGTAATTTGATATCATCAACAGAGCGTAAAGAGCGGGTCGGGTGGTAGACAGAGATGAGGGAGGAGATGTAGGGAGGAGCAGCGCTGTGGAGAGCTTTATGGGTGAGAGTGATGAGTTTATGTTGTATTCTATACTGAATGGGCAACCAGTGCAGTGATTGACACAGGGTAGAGGCATCAGTATAGGGGTTGGAAAGAAAGATGAGCCTTGCTGCTGCATTCAGGACAGATTGGAGAGGGGAGAGTTTGCACAGAGGGAGACCGATAAGCAAGGAGTTACAGTAGTCGAGACGAGAATGAATAAGAGCAACAATGAGAGTTTGAGTTGTTTCAGCAGTGAGAAAAGGACGGATTCTGGAGATGTTCTTGAGGTGCAGGTGACAGGAGCGGGCGAATGCTTGGATATAGGGGGTGAAGGATAGATCATAATCTAGTATAAACCCATGACAGTGGGCCTGCTGCCTAGGAGTTATGGTGGTACCACACACTGAGACAGAAATGGCAGGGTGAGGTCGGTTAGTAAACGGTGGGATGACTAGAAGTTCCGTTTTAGTAAGGTTTAGTTTAAGATACAGGGAGGACATGATGTCAGAGACAGCGGACAGACAGTCACTGGTGTTTTGTAGCAGGGCAGGAGTGAGGACTCGGGAGGAGGTGTATAATTGGGTGTCATCCACGTAGAGATGGTACTGGAAGCCAAATCTGCTGATGGTTTGTCCAATTGGTGCTGTGTAGATAGAAAAAAGGATAGGACCAAGAACGGATCCCTGAGGAATCCCGACAGCAAGAGGAAGAGGAGAGGAGGCAGAACCTGCAAATGAGACACTGAAGGAGCGGTCAGAGAGGTAGGAAGAGAACCAAGCGAGAGCAGTGTCCTGGAGGCCAATGGCGCTTAGCATGCTGAGGAGAAGTTGGTGATCAACAGTATCAAAAGCTGCAGCGAGATCCAGAAGAAGCAACAATGAGTAGTTGCCCTAAGATTTAGCAGTGAGGAGATCATATGAGACTTTAGTTAGAGCAGTGTCTGTGGAGTGTAGGGTGCGGAAACCAGATTGCAGAGGCTCGAGAAGAGAGTTAGTAGAGAGATAGCAGATTATGCGAGAGTAGACCAAGCGTTCCAGGAATTTAGAGATGAAGGGCAGGTTAGAGACTGGTCGGTAGTTGGCAGCGCAGGATGGGTCCAGAGAGGGCTTTTTCAGTAAAAGAGTTATAACAGCGTGTTTAAAGGAAAATGGAAAGATCCCAGTGGAGAGAGAGAGGTTACATATTGCAGTTATGTGAGAGAGGACAACTGGAGAGATAGACTGGACAAGATGGGAGGGAATGGGATCACTAGAGCAGGTGGTGGGGCGACAGACAAGAGAAGCCTGGATACTTCTTCTTCTGTCGTCGGGTCCAAAGCTGAGAGTAGGCTGGGGGATGTGGGGAGGGACCAGATGGCTGCTGCTTGGGGTTTGCGATGAGATGTTTTGCCGGATTTTGTCAATTTTCTCTTTGAAATCAGTGGCCAGGTCTTCAGCACAGAGGTCAGTGACCGGGCCTGAGCTTTAGGCCTGAGAAGGGAGTGGATGGTGTCAAACAGGCGTTTAGGGTTGTTGTGCAATGTGGAGATGAGGGAGGTGAAAAAATGTTTGGGGCGCAATGCAGGGCAGAGTGGTATGTCCTGAGCATAATGTAATCTCTGGGGTATGGTGAGTAATGTAATCTCTGGGGTAAGGTGTAATGTAATCTCTGGAGTACAGTGAGTAATATAATTCATTTCTAGGGTTCAGTGTGTAATATAGTATATTTTTGAGGCACAGTGAATAATATTATTTCTTGAGTACAATGTGCAGTTAATTTCTAAGGTGCAGTTAGTAATGTAATTTCTATGTCTACCATGTGTAATATAATTCATTTCTATGGTGCAGTGAGTGATGTCATTTCTGGTGTATGGGATGCAATAAAATACATTTTGGGGTACAGTATGCGACATAAGTAATTCCTAAGGGTACAGTGATATTGGGTTTTTATTTTACTCATTCTGTTGTGTGTATTACAAAAATTTTTTATTTCAATATATAGTGGGAAATATTATAGGTGGGCTGGTTCGGTTTCATTGCCAGGGCTGCCTTTTAGTCCCAGTCCGGCTCTAAACTTCAGTAATTAGAGAGCCACTCATAACCTTATGGATTGCACCAAAAGTGTTTGCCATAAGGACTTCACCTGGATCTGCAGGGGGCGCTCACAGCGCTCCCTCAGACCTCCTAACTAGGTTAGAGGGGGCCGCTTCACTGCAGGGAGAGGAGGGGAGAGAAGGGAAGGGAGGGGAAGTGAAAGAGAAGGCAAGTGAAGGAGGGAGGGATAGGAAGATAGGGGATGAGAGGGAAAATTGGTCCCCCCCACTTTTTGAACCAAAGTTACACCCCTGCCACTAAGCCAGCTCACCCCATGTGAGCTACAAATGTGGAAAGGGGTCATAATAATGTGAACATCTGTGTATGTTAGAAATGTATTTTTTCACAAAAGGTTTTAATAATGTAATATTTTGTAGCCTGAAATACAAGACAAGGTTGAACCATGGGTGTCACTGTTTCTGGGGCTGATGGCTAGGGAAGCCACACCCGACTTAACCTGCACATGAATAATTAGCAGCAGGATGGGCCACTCCACTCCCAGGAGGATCACAGGTGGCATGGCAGCAAGGACAAACAAGCAACCATGCAAACAGACCGACGTGACCTAAAGCCTCTGGAGCTAATGCAAAATTTGCAACAGGGCCCCCACCTGCCATATGCCCTTTGAAGTATTGATGTCTCCTTCAATGGCCCGATTCGCTTATTGTATCTGCCCACAACAATCATTCCCTTGTACTGTTGCATTAGGGCCGTGTAAATGAATAAAGAGTAAGAAAAAGGGAGAAACTGCCCAACATATGTCATCTTTATTGTCAGCAGAAGGATATGAATGACAAGGCAGTTCAGTGGACTCTTTTAAGCCGGTACATCTTCATTAACTGTTTTACGTATTTCAGGTTTCCTTGGAGAACAATAATTTGCTTTTCCTTGTCTAAATGAAGAATATTCAGTCTCAGGAGCAGCTACTCTCTTCTACTCGTGTTCCTAAAAATGACAATTTTTCACAGGTTTTATATTTGCACATAGAGAAAAGACCTTGGAGGTGATACTACAAGAAAGCAAATACATTCAAATACTGCGAGAAAGGGTTTCTTCATACCTCTGTGCATCTAGCATCTAAAATGATGCGCACAAGTGGAGAAAATGTTTGCGAACCAAGGCTATTGAATGCTATATGGGCAGGCCTGTAGAATATGGTCATTTTGGTCTGAATACCAATTTTCAACATCCAAAATAAGCAGTAACTACAATCCTATATGCATTAGTTGTGAAAATAAGCTCTGTTCTGCACAGTTTCCTCAGCAAAAGAATGCACACCTTGGTCACCATGGTGGCTCAGTGGTTAGCACTGTTGCCCTGCAGCACTGGGGTCTTAGGGTCATATCCCACCATGGGCAACATCTACAAGGAACTTGTATGTTCTCCCTGTGCTTGCGTGGGTTTCCTTCAGGTACTCCCGCACACTCCAAAAACACACAGATAGGTTAATCTGGAATTTATACGGTGAGTCCCAATGGGGACGATTAGGACCAACGGTAATAATGACAATCTCTGTACAGCGCTGTGGAATACAGTGGTGCTATATTAAATAGATACCTTACTATATGATAGAGTTGTGTGGTCAACTACATAAACGTCTTCTGCTACTCCCAAAAGTCACAGTCAAACTTCATTGTTTCTCCATACCCCTGTGCATGTAGCGTCTAAGTAATGAGCACAAGTAGAGAAAAGATTATGTTACGAGCTCAGCACCACAGGAGCTGCTGAAAGCTTTATGTATGAAGGGCTATAGGTTTGGAACAAAGAAAGATCAATAGAATTATGGTCTTAATAGCAATTCTCATAATCCAAAATAAAAGCTATGGGCAGGAAATATATTATCGCTTGTACTGGTTTTGAAAGCAAGAATTTTTTTTTTCTAATCTTATGCAACACTTCTGGAGTTACATGATGGTCACTGACTTTTCAACAAACTTTTCATCAATCAACAGCACAAGTAATTATAAGAATATCATTCACTGTCAGTGAGTGTGCGATAGAGATATAGAATAGCAGGATCTGTGTGGGCTTGTGTTTGTGTGTGTATATATAGGGCCACATGTATGAATGGGTTGCACCAGTTTTCTGGTGTCAAGAAGCTTTAGTAGACCTGTTCTATAGATGTATGATTAGTTGCATTCCAAACTTTGGTGCGATCGGCGCCTGCGTAACACTGTTTAATGTGCCAAAGATTTACGGGCGTTCTGGGGGCGTTGCACCACATTCATAGAATGTTGGATGCCAAACGTAGGCGCAGAACAGTTAGTACAGCCAGACCAGGGTAAAGGTGGTGCCTGAGCCAGACTTGTGGTATTTTGGGTCCCACACTGCCTGTATGTATGACCTGCAGAAGAACAGCCAGGACCAGGGTAAAGGTGGTGCCTGAGCCAGACTTTTGGTATTGGCCCTACACTGCCCTGTATGTATGACCTGCAGAAGAACAGCCAGACAGGGTAAAGGTGGTGCCTGAGCCAGATTGTGGTATTGGCTCCACACTGGCTGTAGTATGACCTGCAGAGAACAGCCAGAAACCAGGGAAAAGGTGGTGCCTGACCAGACTTGTGGTATTGGCTCTACCCTGCCCTGTATGTATGACCCGCAGAAGAACAGCCCAGACCAGGGTAAAGGTGGTGCCTGAGCCAGACTTGTGGTATTGTCTCTACACTGCCCTGTATGTTGACCTGCAGAGAACAGCCAGACCAGGGTAAAGGTGGTGGGCCCGAGCCAGACTTGGTATTGGCCTACACTGCCCTGTATGTATGACCTTGAAAGAACAGCCAAACCAGGGTAAAGGTGGTGCCTAGCCATGACTTGTGGTATTAGCTCTACACTGCCCTGTATGTATGACCTGCAGAAGAACAGCCAGACCAAAGGGAAAGGTGGGTGTGCCATGAGCCAGACTTTGTGGTATTGGCTCTACACTGCCTATATGTATGACCTGCAGAAGAAAAGACAGGGTAAAGGTGGTTTCTGAGCCAGACTTGTGGTATTGGGTCTACACTGCCCCGTATGTATGACCCGAGAAGAACAGCCCGACCCGGGTAAGGGGTGCCTGAAACCAGACTTGTGTATTGGCCTACACTGCCCTTATTATGACCTCAGAAAAACAGGACCAGGGTAAAAGGTGGTGCCCGGGGCCAGACTTGTGGTATTGGCTCTACACTGCCCTGTATGTATGACCTGCAGAAGAACAGCCAGACCAGGATAAGGTGGTGCCTGAGCCGACTTGTGGTATTGGCTCTACATGCCTGTATGTATGCCCTGCAAAAGAAAGCCAGACCAGGGTAAAGGTGGGGCTGAGCCAGACTTGTACTTATTGGCTCTACACTGCCCTGTATGTATGGACCTGCGAAGACAGCAGACAGGGTAAGGTGGTGCTTGAGCCAGACTTGTGCTATTGGCTCTACACTGCCCTGTATGTATGACTTGCCTTGAAGCGATTTAGAACTGGCCTGTCAGCGCCAGTGTTCATACATGTCGCCCATGGTGTATGGGAAATGTCGAAGTGGATAGTCTCCACCCACTAGCTCAGGAAGAACTATCTAAAAACTAGAGAGAAAGCATGTAGAGAGGAAAGCTGATGAAAAAATGTTGTGTAAAAGTTCATAAAAGAAACTGTAATATAATTTATCAGAGAAAAATGTCTCTTTCTGCACTTATAAGGTCCTTTTTCTGCTCCCTCCCCAATGTATTATTCACTCTTGATGAAAGTGTTGTATAAATATAGACTAGCAGGATCCATGTGTGCATGTGTCTATCTATCTATCTATCTATCTATCTATCTATCTATCTATCTATCTATCTATCTATCCAGCCAGCCATCCTGGGACAAGGTATTTTGGTGTCCTCGGCAAATAAGGTACATAGCACCCCTCCAATGGAAAATTACGCCCACTTCATTTCCTTGTGCCCCTTTGCTGTCTGAGATGAAGTGGTTCCCTGCCTTCGCCTACCCATCGTCCCAGTCTTGATGTTTGGGAGACATTCTCCACCCACTAGATATAGGAATAACTAACCATAAAACAAGCAATGGAGCCTGTAGAGGGAAAACTGATGGAGAAATGATGTTTACAGCCCAGAAATAATGGAATTCCTGATACAGACGGATAAATGTTTTTTCCTAAATATTAATTTCCTTTAGCTTTCTAGAATGGCGCTACATTGTATCAATGCACTCAAATACTGAGTTGGATATTATATAACTTATTATTACATCTTAGGAAAACCCTCAATAGGCTGTAACCACATCACAACCACCAGGTGGCCATACATAGAGAGCTATGAAGAATAAACATCTCCCGACAGAGTATTGTGACATCATGTTTTTTCTTGAGTCACATATTTAAGAAGAATTTTTTTTTCAAAAAAACTCAGACTTATAAAGGGTTTACTTATTATTGAGACAGAGGCAGGAATTGAGACATGCCAGACAAGGAGGTGCACATGGGTCCTATAGTCAGAGGGGCAAACAGACCTAAAAAGAAAATAATAGAGCCTATAGTATGAGAGACTGTGTTGATGTCTCCAGTGGCTCAGAATTACTAGTAGAGAGCATTTTAGCAGAAAGTAAGGATTTTTAGATCACAGATCTAGAAGCCTACAGTATAAACTAATTGCACATCTGAGTGTTCTCATCTAATATCCTACATACAGTAGGTTCAGCTGTCAGAGTTCTGAAAGTGAGGGGAAAAATGTCACTGACGAGGGACTGTAACCATGACAAGGGGTCACACTTTACATCTAGAAGAAAGATAGACAGGGATTCTTTACTGTAAGAGCGGTAAGACTTTGGCACTCACTGCCACAAGAGGTGAGATAGTGGGTCCATTATACAAGTTCAAGAAGGGATGACATGCTTTTCTTGAGAAATATAATATTACTAAATAGTACTAGATTCTGGAGATAGGGCGTTCATCTGGGGATTTATCCTGATTGCTATAATGGATGGAATTTCTCCGCTCATATACTTCAATTGACATCTGCAGCATGGGATGTACGCCTTCCTCTGGATCAACACAGTAGGGTTACAATTTTAACTTGATGTACCTGTGTCTTTTTACAATGCTTTTGACTTATGTAAGTTGCTCTTCGACTTATATAAGTTGCTCTTGAGCATTAGGCTTAAAGGGATTGTCTCAACTCAGAGTTTCATAGGATGCATTATTGAAATAATGCTGCTTTGCTCTGTCACTTCCTGGTCAAGCTGTCTGTAATTAGCATATGTGCTCTGTGTATTCAGACCTCTCTGTTTATCAGTCTAGATTAGCTACATTACCTTCTCTGAGGTCCTGAGAAGCTTCTGAGCTCATGTAAACAGAAGAGTAATGACTGTCTTTTGTCTGAAAGATCAGATAACACGCAAGCTCTCTTTGTAGTGAGACAACCCCTTTAAGGAAGATGTGTCAATAAAGCACTGGAATGTGATACAACCAACAACCCTGGATAGGTTTGGTACAAAATGAAATGTATCTACAAAGTTACTTAACATATTCTCAAATTTATATGAATATGAAACCTGGGGCTGAATTATTATTATTATTATTATTATTATTATTATTATTATTATTATTATTATTATTATCAATTTTCCTTTTTTGCTTAAAGATGACATATTAATAAAAATTTTACTTTTTATTACTACTGTATTTATGTGTCTTTGTGAATCACTAGCTATATGTTTATCTAGACATCTAGGGGTATGTTCACAATGGATCTTTCCATAAACAAAAATTTGGTGTGTAATTCACAGCAGAGGCATAGCCTTGGTTTTGTGTCATGGATTTGCAGCTTTGCATGCTAAGGATTTGGCCTTGGTTTTAACAGAGCTAACTTGCATCCATGCTAATCCGACTGATATGTTACTTCCTTGTAGGACAAAATCCATGCTGTAGTTCCCAGTGCGGTGTGGGTTACAGATTTTACATAGATTGTGAAAGATCTCAGTGTGAACATGGCCTTAACTTTTCAATGCTCTTTAAAAGGCAGAAAAAAAAGAAGTAATCTCAGGGATTGGTCATGAATCAATTGGATCTATTGTGAAATGTGTCCATTATATTGATAAGAGCCTGAGGTCATTTTGTGGTTCAATACAACCATTAGCGTTCTGGCTATTGTGGCCATATAACAGACACTATACAACAGCTGCATAAATGTCACCTAGTATATTGCCGGTTTTTTTTGGTGTAAGTATATATTGTTATTACTGCAGACTCTCAGGGTTCCTTTCTTGATACTCTTGTTAAAACTTTCCTTAACAGGAACATTGAAAATTCTAAACTGTAAGGCCAGGTTCCCATCTGCATCAGGATCTGCTCCATCACAGAGGTCGAATGGGACACGAATGGCGACCAATGGTCCCCATTAATTACAATGGGATCTGTTGTGTTTCTGTAACAGTGTCCATCATTTTAAAGGAAGACTGTAACACTTTGATCTGAGGAAGCGCTGGCACTAGCGCAAAACGCGTCATGTTATGTGTTTATATGGAAAAGGTTAATTTATTTTATTAGAATAAATAACTTTTTCAAATAACATCCTTGTTTCTGAGAGGAAGTTTTTTATTCTGGAACTAGGTGCTGTGTCCATTTTTTGCATCTCTTTATTTCAAAGGAAAAAATAGCCCAGAATTAATGGCTATTTTTCCCATCATTTTTGATGGCGGCTCCGATGCAGATGTGAACCAAACCTAAATCAGAACTGGAAACTTTTTCTAATTATCTACTATTAAAAGCAAACAGAACTCCAGAATCCTTCTTCACTGTAGTTGTGAATGCATTTCAGGTGTGAAATAGTCTGCCACAGATAAAAAAAAAAAAAAAAATGCTGGCAGATAAATGTTCCTAACTCACCTCTCCTTATCTGCCACTACACTATGCAAATCCTTCACCAGTTTCCTATTCCTTCCTGAATCAAATTTGAAATCCTCGGTCTGACACCTAAATCCCTTAATCATGCCGCCCTCTCTTACTTCTCCACCGTTATCTCCAAACACTCCGCACAACTATTTCCAGCTGCACAAATGACTTGTTCTCTTGCTTCATCATCCGTTTCTAGTTTGAAGACCCCTGCCGTACCCTATGTCTGCAGCTTGGTGAATGGAGATGTGCAGATACCGTAGTCATGCTGCCAATCACCACTGGAAAAAAAAAAACATGTATTTTCTTTACTTTTTATTGCTTAAATCTCCCACAAAGGTCTCAGACTGAAAACCTGCTCAATTATTGCACAGCCCCCTATATATATGCTCTCCTTATTTTGCTATAATTACTACTCTGAATAGTAGTGTGTGTCCAATTAAACAAAACTGACAATTCCGCTTTGGCGGTACAAGCCCAAGGCCCAAACTACACAGTGACTTCTGATGAGCATCCCATGATAGGAAAACAGATCCGCATAATGAAGATTATTGGTTCCTCTCCTCAAAGAGAGATTTTTCACCTTTCGAAGCCACTCATGCCTTTCACCCAGCCAACCAGTAAGTTCTACACTGCACTGACGAGGGGCAAATACCCCGAAACAGCTGTCTGTAGATGAACTTAACTGGTTTGGCTCAAATTCCTTTCACATTGCTAGGCTCCTGCGAGCTACATGTGAACTGAGGATAACTACATCCAATAGAGTGCGCTGTGGAGCTCCTCAGCTCTTTTCCCATAAGTCTTTGCATTATGCAAAACAGTTAGTGAGGTCTGAATGGCAAGTAAACCCTCACACCGACCAATTTATTGGTTCCTCTCCTCAAGGAGAGATTTTCCCCCTTCCAAGCCACTCTTGCCTCTCACCCAGCCAACCAGTAACTTTTACACTGCACTGATGAGGGGCAAATACCCTAAAACAGCTGTCTGTAGTTGAACTTAACTGATTTGGCTCAAATCCCTTTCACATTGCTAGGCTCCAATTTATTGGTTCCTCTCAAGGAGAGAATTTTCCCCCTTTCGATGTAACACATGGACAGACAAGTCCTATTTCACATTAGTATGGCTCAAATTCTAACATAAAGCAATATAAATCTTATAAAATGGCCACACAGCATGTACATGGAAAGCTATTCTAATTGGAAACAAAAAAGTGCTTAAAAAACTTGAATGATAGGTATCTCTAAACAATGACTTTTTTAGGACTTGCACACATGGGCAGAATTGTTGGTACCCTTTCGTTAAAGAAAGAAAACCCCTCAATGGTAACTTGAAACCGTCAAAAGTAATAATAAATTGAAAGTTACTGAAAATCAACTAATGAAAATTAGACATTGCTTTTATATTGTGGTTCAACCGAAAAATGGTAAATTAAATATTTAGTTGCACAACCTTTTGAGGCAATCACTGCAAACACAGTGAGGCAGATTTATCAATAGTGTGTAACTCTTAGACAACTTAGGGTATGTTCACATGATGTATTCACACGAACAGTACTGCCGGCCCCACATGCATTACTCGCGTCACGTAATCCCCGCAAGTAATTGACATGTCATTTATTTCCCCGCGCGTACAATACGATCGTATTGTACGAGCGGGGAGAGGAGGCGTAATCCATAGTTCTCTATGAGAACTATGGATTACCGTAATGTCAGCGCGTATCTCACCCGTATTAGAGAGCAAATACGCGGCAAAAGTTAGATAGTTAAAGTCTTACAATGCGCCACATTTATCATACTGTTGATAAATCTAGTGCAGGTTAGAACTGTCTAGTCTAGGTTTATACCACAATTAAATTGGCTTACTTCTATGCCAGAAACTGCATCAAAACTCTGGTGCATTTTTTGATGCATTTAAGCCACGCCCCATTTCTCGTGAAACCATACCCTTTTACGAGGTCACACACCCCCTTTGTCGGACGAGGCGGAGAAGCGTCTGAAACTGTCTAAAACACATAATAAATATGGCGAAAAGCTTGTAAGACGTTATTTTTGGTGCAAAATGAGGCAGAATTCGGGCGCAAATGGCTTGATAAATCTGCTCCAGTATGTCTGTAACTCTTATTGAGACTTCTGCACCTGTCCAGAGATATTTTGATCCACTACTTGTGAGCAAACTGCTCAAGCTGTCTCAGGAGTGAAGGTGTCTTCTCTGGACTGGAGGTTTTAGCTCCTTTCACAGATGTTCAATAGAGTTTATATTAGGGACTTATAGAAGCCACTTCAGAATAGTCCAATACTTTGCACTCAATCGTTCTTAGATGTTTTTAGCTGTGTGTTTTGGGTCTCTTTCTTGTTGGAGGACCCATGACCTGTGACTAAGGCCAAGCTTTCTGACACACCTAAGATTCTTTATTTTCGTTAGCCAATGATCCATAGTATGGGTGTAATGAAAATAAAGAAATAAAAATGAATTTATTGAATTAATATTTTTTTTTCGTTACTCCCATATTATTGTTCATTTTATATACACATCGGTACAACTTCGGGAGTATTATCGTTCGATTTCCGCCAGGTACAGTTTTATTACAGATTGCATTAGAAAACCCATAAGAGCGTCGCTCGCTCTCCCATTGGTCCAAATAACCGCGCCTCTTTTAACTTAGCCAATCACAAACAGAGCTCGCTCTGCATTTGTTTTCCCCATAGAACTCTATGAGAAGGTAGCTCAGCCGCTGATTGGCTAAGCAGGACGAGCCCCTCTTCCACCCAACCAATCACAGTACTAGAATAGTTCCCATACACGGTAATAACTTTTAGGGCGCCCTTCTATCGCGCCCTTCTTGCTCCACTCAAAATAGACGCACTACATATGATTGGTGGATTCATATCTGCCGCCTGGGCTCAACCAATCAGCTCTTTTCTGCCTTTTTACTGTATTTTGAACTGTCCGCCTTTTCATTTGATTGGTCCATACTTCTCGATAGGTTATAATGGTCACTGTCGCTCCTATTCTGATTGGTTGGTTTCTGCCGACCAATGAGAAGAGCTTAAACAATTTGAATTACTGTATTTCCCGGCAATTCTCTATATCGGAATTCCCGATGTAGCGCCGGTCTCGGCGACAAACGCATTGTTAGGGATTTTATTTATGTATGTTTATAGAAGGTTTTAACTCTTTTACAGACAATATTTTACACTTAATAAAAACAATTTATTTACTAATACTCTATGCCTCACGGCGCTGAGATTTCATTGCCCCGATCTCTCCATAGACTACAATGGGAGAAAGTAGCTCGCGCTCTGATTGGCCGGGATAGCCAAGCCCCCGCTAGTTCAACCAATCAGCTCTTTTCTGCATTTTTACTGTATTTTGAACTGTCCCGCCTTTAATTTTGATTGGTCAATTCTTCTCCATAGGTTTTAATGGTTCACTGTCGCTCCTATTCTGATTGGCTGGTTTCTGCCGACCAATGAGAATAGCTTACAGAATTTAAATTACTGTATTTCCCGGCAATTTCCAATATCCTAATTCCTGATGTTGCGTCGTTCTTGATTTATGGAAAGTGATTTTATTTATATATTTTTTTAGTAGGTTTGAGCTCTTTTTTAGAGAATGTTTGACACCTAATAAAGGCGATTTTTTTGATTCATACTCCATGCCGCACGGACATCTTTAATGATTTTTCACTGTTTTCCAGCCTGTCTCGAATCGGAATACATGTTAGGCGCAGTCCCTCACTGCGCCTAAGTCCCTGCACTGCGCCTCCCACAATGGCGAGGCGCGGCGGACTTTACACCGCATGTATGAGCGCACCTCGGCACCGACATACATGAGATTCATAGATGTCGCCCAAATAATGCATTCAAAGAAGACCTAGGACAGCCTCTAAAAAACTGAGTTGGCAGCATCCACTGAACACCACCACTATGCTGAGTGATCTGCCTTCTATTTTTTGCCTATGCCTTCCTCTTCAGTGCTGTTAGCTCCAGCACTCCAGACTGAACGTTTACTGAGCAGTGATGAATAGTCTATGCAATGGCTCTATGGACTATCAATGGGGTGGTCAACATTGCTTAGTTCTCAATGAGACAGGAACCTAAGCTAACTCCCTGTTGAGAATTTAGTGGTAGAGGCCGCCCAATTCTAGGGGTATTTTAACATATCAGGTGCAAGAACTAACAGTTGACGAGAGCTCATTAGCATATTGGACATCAGAATTAAAGGGGTTGTCTCACTACAAGGATTGCTTTTTATGTTGAAGATCTTGCAATAACAAGTCACTTTGCAATATATGTCCATTAACAGTGTCCTACCTATTCCTAGATATCCCCTCTTGTATGGGCTGCATCAGCTTCTCAGGTCGTTATAGCTACAGACCTGTTTGATCTCTCATGATAGGCTGCCAGCACTGGTTGCTATAGTTACAGACCTGGCTTCTACTGCAGCCTCGTGGAAGCCAGTAAACACGCCCCTGAATTCAAAATGAAACCAAGAAAACAGGACTGAGGTGAGAAGAATCAATGTAGTGAGACAACCCCTTTAATGTCAAAAATAACTATTGTCATTCAAGAGAGCTCATTAGCATATTGTGCATCAGAATTATCACTCAATAGTTATTTGGGACATTCATTCTGATGCGCAATATGCTAATGAGCTCTCGTCAACTGTTAGTTCTTCCACCTGATATGTTAAAATGCCCCTAGAATTGGGCGGCCTCCACCACTAAATTCTCAACAGGGAGTTAGCTTAGGCTCCTGTCTCATTAAACAGTGATGAATAGTCTATGCAATGGCTCTATGGACTGTCAATGGGGTGGTCAACATTGCTTAGTTCTCAATGACAATAGTTATTTGTGACATTAATTCTGATGCACGATATGCTAATGAGCTCTGTTGAATGACAATAATTATTTTTGACATTAAAGGGGTTGTCTCACTACATTGATTCATCTCACCTCAGTCCTATATTTTAACATATCAGTTGCAAGAACTAACAGTTGACGAGAGCTCATTAGCATATTGGGCTTCAGAATTAATGTCACAAATAACTATGGGGGGAATTGGAAAAATAAAATAAATGCAGGGTAATCAGTATAGTGGCAGCTATCAATAGATAATAGGTTCTCTTTAAGCGCCTTTGTTTCCTTCATCCTTGGTACAGAGATGACTTCTGAGTATGCACTTATTTGCTAGATATACATATTTGTGCAGCGCAATTGAAGAAGAATTTATACTGGCTCATTGAGCACAACTCGATTAGTATTTAATATTGAATCACTCGCTAAATTTTTCTATTACATTTGTATTACATACGATAAGTGAATGTCCCAGTTTATACAATTTACTTATGTAACACAAATTTAATATTAGTGAAACATAATAGTTAATAGTAGTAGTAAAGGTATAAATGCATAAATTTTCCATTTGTTGCTTATGAGATAAATATTGATGTACTTACTGCTATGCAGTCCTTGGCTTTGAGCTGTCATAGGGTTTCAAGTTTTTTTTTAACACACAAGCGAATGTGTGGCTTTTAGCATTGTCTCCATCCACAAAAATGTACAGTATACTATATTATATCTATAATATATCTATATGACAGTATATTCATATATGTCCAAACAGTCCCAGGTGCTGTCATTCTATTCCTGTCCTCTGTACACCTTAGTAATTAGTCAAACTGTGCAAATAAATAAAAATAAAAAAGAAACCTCAATCAGGTATGTGCAGTGAGAAGAAAAAAAAGCTATATGTTTGGCTCCTGCAGGGATTTGAACCTAGGAACCCTATGTTGGAAGGCAGAAGCCCTATCCACTCAGCTACAAAAAATTCAGTATATTAAATTATATCTATATACCAGTATATTCAAGCCATCACCATGGGTGGTCAAACAGTCCCAGGTGATGTCATTCTACTCCCGTCCTCTGTACTCTGTTTGGCTCCTGCAGGGATTTGAACCTAGGAACCCTATGTTGAAAGGCAGAAGCCCTATCCACTCAGCTACAGTATACTGTACTATATTATATCTAATATATCTATATAACAGTATATTCAAGCCATGACCATGGGTGGCCAAACAGTCCATTGGTTCTATCCACCAGTATATCCAGAGTATCTGTCCTAAATCTACAAAGATTAGAGGAACAGGATAACAATTACCTAAAATGACTTCCTCCTCTTATTTTTGCCAATTAAGTTGCCATTTACAGCAATGTTTTGTCCAAAATATTTATTTGCTTATTTCTTGGTTACAAAATGTACACAGGTTGTAAGTCACTATTATAGCATGGATGATTGAGAAGATTAACATTGCACTTCGGATTTGGAGAAATGTCAAATTCAAAATGAATCTAAGCCGTTTGATCTAGATCGGTCCAGATACAATTCTTGGAAAATTGGCAAAAATTATACCCTAACCCTGAATTAGGATTAAGATTTTTTTTTTACAAGTTAAAGGGGTTTTTCCAAGAAGTAAAAAAAATAAACATTTTCACCATTCATTATTATTAAAAAATCTGGACCGTTTTTGTTAGAGCTGCTACTTTAGTGATACAAAATTTACAGCTCTTCACGTCAGTTCAGGTCGCACATGCTCAGACATCACATCTCCTCTCAGGCAGCTACTGAGTGTTCAAACCCCGGGTGCTGTCATTCTACTCCTGTCCTCTATACTCCTTAGTAATTAGTCAAACAGTGCAAATAAATTGAATAAAGAAACCTCAATGAGGTATATGCATTGATAAAGAGAAAAAAAATCCACAGGTTTGTTTCCTGCAGGGATTTGAATCTAGGACTCTTGTGCCTGGAGGCAAAAACTTTACCTCTGAGCTACTCACAGCTCTATAAATAAACAGACCTTTCTTTGACTAGAGAGAGGAAAGGCCTGGTGATGTCATCCTGCTGGGTCACATGATATGCAATTCAAACAAATCACCCACGCCCCCTTCTGAGCACACAGAGCTGAAGAGCTGGATGCAGGAGGTATGAAATGAGATTGTGGCAAAACCCCTTTAACCTACTGTTACCATGACATTATTTCTGGTCCCAGGTCAGTTCTGGTTACCATACCAAACTGTTTACACTATGTCATGGTAACTGAAAGTGATGTATCCACCAGAAGTGACTCCCACTGAGAGTGGTGCATGGTGAAGAACAGTAAGTTAACCCATAACAATTCAGACAGTACCCGAGTCACAAGCCTAACTAGAAAACAAGAAAAAAATTCAGGTTTCTGATTTCACAAATTGTAGACAGAGAAGCAGATTTTCTACAGATTTTGCATGAAATGGAACCAATAAACTGTATTGTGCATCCTTATATGATTGTCCCTGAAAATAAATAAGGGTGACAGAGCAATATTAGAAAAGAAAGAGACTGAGGGCACTCTCCCATTCTCTAAGGGCAAAAAGTCAGAAAAGTGGTGTTTCCATGCCAGTGTTAGACGCATTAAATCAGTATAAAGTGTGCCCGAAAGTCCGATCCTTTCCAAAAACTGGCATCAGGTATACCTTGCATAGAAAACTTAATGCGCCTAAAAAGGCGCATCGCGTCAAAAAAGGCGCATTGCGCAACTCGCGGCGCATAGCATATCATTGGTAGTATATGTAATGCGCTTATTAAGGCGCACTGCCTGACGCTGGTGCATAACATATGTAAGGCTCCTCAATAGGCGCATTTCGTGACGGGGGCGCACAGCCCACCATATTTAGGCGCAATACAAAGTGTCGTTCCCGGCGTATAATGCTCCTAGTTTTGGTGTACGACAGTTCATTCACAACAAGAATATGGCGGCAAAAGTGGTTTTTGCCGCAAAATAGACCAAGAAACTGGCGTTGGTGTGTTGGAATATGTCGCCCTAAGTCCTTGGAACTAGGGGGAAAATTGTTTTATATTCCTGTTATTTGATTATTCCCTCCGAGGTAATAATATGCATAGAGGTAACTACAAGAGGATGTTCACACCACACGTTTTTTCAATGACTTCCGTGCCCAGAACCAGCGTCCGTATCGAGTGTAAAGTGACGCATTTCCACTGCACCCTGTGTAAGATCATTATCGTCGTTCAAACGACACTGATTTTACATGAGTATTATTGGTGTGTAATGTCCGTGCTGTCACAAAACTGACATGCTGATAGCAATAGAGTGCCAGAGGCAAAAATCTGCCTTGGGCACTCTGGGTTGTTTCCAAGCTGAAATTCTGCACTGGCAAGCTCGGAATTTTTAATGGGGAAATGCTTTCGAAACACATTGTGTAAACCTACCCTAAGGAATAGATGAGTCACATCATTAGGTTTGAGAATTACTATCATATGGACTCTTAGAGAATTACATAGTCATGGTTATGGCAGTAACGGACTAAGGAGTCTAGTAAGCCCATCCTTTATGTGATTTATGTTTTTATAGGTTTTGCCATTAAAGAGGTTGTCTCACTGCATTGAATCATCTTACCTCAGTCCTGTTTTCTTGGTTCCATTTTGAATTCAGGGGTGTGTTTACTGGCTTCTACTAGGCTGCAGTAGAAGCTGGGTCTGTAGCTATAGCAACCAGTGCTGGCAGCCTATCAGGAGAGATCAAACAGGTCTGTAGCCATAGTGACCTGACCTGATGCAACCCATACAAGAGGGGATATCTAGGAATAGGTAGGACACTGTTAATGGACACATATTGCAAAGTGACTTGTTTTTGCAAGTTCTTTAACATAAAAAGTCAACTTTGTAGTGAGACAACCCCTTTAAGGAAATACTCCTGAAACGCGTTAGGGTGTAAATCATGTTTCTGTCGCTGCTATTATGATTTGAATCTTTAATAATGTTAAATAAAGTCTTGAATTTTCTATTTACCTAAATCTCGGATGGATCCTTGTAGTGAGACAACCCCTTTAAGTAAAATTGATATGGGAAGCTTGCAAATTAAATAATAAACATTTTCACCATTCATCATCATTAAAAATTCTGTAGCATTTTTGTTTTAGCTGCTCCTTTAATGATTCATAGTGTATAGCGAGTCTCCAGGAGATACGACCAGTGACAAGTTCCTCATTCCCGGCCGCACATGCTCACACATCATCTATCCTCTCAGGCAGCTACTTTCAGTCTCTTCCCTGCTTAGTAATAACACACACTCACTGCTGAGTGATTGTTTAACCTCATGTAATGTCATTCTATTACTGTCTACTGTACTCCTTAGTAATTAGTAAAACAGAGCAAATGAATAAAAAATAAAAAAGAAACCTCAGTCAGGTCTGTGCATTGAGAAGAATTTTTTTTTTATATGTTTGGCTCCTGCAGGGATTTGAACCTAGGAACCCTATGTTGGAAGGCAGAAGCCCTATCCACTCAGCTACAAAATATACAGTATACTATATAATATCTCATATATCTATATAACAGTATATTCAAGCCATGACCATGGGTTTCCAAACAGTCCATTGGTTGTATCCACCAGTATATCTAGAGTACCTATCCTAATTGCCTGTAAATCTACATAGATTAGAGGAACAGGATACAAAATTCAAGTATTACAATTACATAAAATTACTACCTCCTCTTATTTTAGCCAATTATGTTGCCATTTGCTACTCACAAGCTGCTCACAGCTCTTTAAATAAACAGACCATTGTTTGACTATTGTGAGCACAGTGTGAGGAAAGACAGGGTGATGCCAACCTGCTGGGTTACATGATATGTATCATGCGCCCCCTTTTGGGCACACTGAAAGCTGAAGCTGGATAAAGCAGGTATGAAATGGCTTTGTGGCAAAATCCCTTTAAATGGTATTGTCACTACATTGATTTGCTTTAAACATATAGGCAAGGTAAACAAAGACTATTACCAAATACATTGCTTTTGATGACGTCACTCCCTGTTGTGTCTTATCAGCAGCATAAGAGCTTAGTTATCTATGTTACTGACAAAAGGTAATTGTCACGTCAAGGGAAGTACACTGAGCCCTGACTGGAACCCAGCCCACTGTTCCTGCCTACTTGAAGTGCTGCCCTAGGCGGCAGACGGCAACTGGGCGACAGTCCCTCTGCTGCTAAAGTGCTGGGGCTGTCAGGAGGAAGAATAGTCAGACAGTCCGGGTACATACCAAATCAGGAACGCCAAAGCCACAAATCAGAACCAGAGGGATAAACGTAAACAAGCCGGGGTCAAAAGCCAAACGGGAGCAAGGTACAAAATCAGAACGTAAGACAGGGTCAGGTACACGGATAAACAAACAAGCAAAGGACAGGTATGAAGGCAGCCAGGAAATATCACAGGCGCAGCACTCAGCAAGCAGGGAGTTTAAATGTGATCCCCGGATACCGCCCCTGTAGCTGATTGGAGCGTCCTCTTGGACCTCCCACTAGATATTTTTTTTTTTTGAGAATAAACGCCCACTGTCCGGAGTGGCTTGACCTCTGACACACACATAGCTGCCAACAGAATGTATATCAGGCTGGGGTCGCAAATCAGCTGCTGCAGAACGTTGCTCCCTGCAGACCGAGCGCCTCCCAGCCCTGACAGTAATCCTTTGGAGCTCTGTAGACTGCTGCCCTACTGTCTAAACCCCTCCCTTAGCAGTATCCCTCTAACAAGCTCAGCTAGGAACAGCAGAGCTGATATGCCAATCATTGCTGTAAACCTGTACACAGCCTGAGCAGGAAGTATGAGTCTGAAGCTGGCTGCAAACAGCAGGGTCTATAACACAGTATGGTGAGACAACCCTTAAATTCTTGCTAAAAGTTTACCATTTTTGTGGCTTTATTTTTGCTTTGAACCATCAGTACCTTTGTCCAGCTGTGAATTATTGACACAAACATACTGAAAGGCTTTTACTGCTGATTGTTTCACTACATCAGAATAAAACTTGCTCCAAGGTGATACTAGTCTCTCAGTATTAAAAAAAACAAACAAAAAAAACCTTCTTTTCCTCATTACCGTTTTTTTACGGACTGTAAGACGCACCGGACCATAAGATGCACCTACTGTATTTTTTGGACTTTAAGAAGTACCACCATTATCCTCCCAAATTTGGGGGGGAAAAAGTGCGTCTTATAGTCCAAACAATATGGTAGTTTCAGATTATGTCCTCTGGTTCACTTGTGCTTGTAAAATACCCATCTGGACCATATTAACCCTTTCACTGTCAAGGACAGTAATAAAATAGAGCGTATCATATTTAAGCCTAGAATCTAAGCTTTCATGAGATACTGGGATTAAAGTAATAGGTGCTATTTTCAAAAAGGAAAAAA
>JAODAL010047648.1:0-29708 GCA_025379985.1 Phyllomedusa bahiana | reverse complement strand
CAACTCCCCATTTTAAAGTGAAAATATAAAAAGGGATACAGCACTAAAGCATCTCTTTTAAGATCAGTGGGTTCCCAGCAGAACCCCACTGAAAAGATAGTTCTGGCAAATCCTACGAATATACCATCACTTACTGTGATGGTTATTTACCATTTCAGTTTAATTGTGTAGTTACCATTCACACGGGTGATATGGGTGCTGGATACCTTTGCTGTTTGTACCGCTCTTTGTCTAATATTACATTATGTTTCAAGATCATAATTAATTCAGTATGATAAAGTAACAGTGGCGCCATTGTGTATTAGGACCACACCCAGCAGTTTTTGTATTTGAATATATTTTACGCCCTATATTTTTGATAAATAAAAATTTCATTTTTTTTCCCTGGGGGAATAATGGGAGGTGGCTGTTTTTAATTGATATTAATTTCCACATTACTCATAAGATATGTCATTGTCAAAATAGTTGGAATCCCAAAGGTTATAACCTTATTTAATAGATGTTATCATATAATTGCAATCCATCTTCAGTGGAGATTGTCCACATGTGGAAACAAGCAGATGCAACATGTGGAGTGTATTGAATCAATCTACTTTTAAAATGTTTTCAACAGTCACACATTTTTATAGAAAATGTCAGGTCTTTATAAATCATGATCATTATTCATTGAGCAGTTAGTGTAAATTGCTGTGTATTTGAAGTAATGTCTTCACACATCTTCTATAACAGTGTGTGTTAAAAATTGTATTCCTCTAAGGGCTCAGGTTTTTAGTCCTCAATTTACAGTAAATATTAAATCAGCCCACCTTTGGTTATGTAATTTGCATGTAAATATAATATATTCTAGTAGTTAACCTGTCCCAGGATGATGACTTTAATATGAATTGCATCCACTTAAGGGCAGGGTTTTTCTCCCAGGTCAATGACATGATCCATCCATCCATCCATCCATCTACAGGGCACAGCGGAATGAGTTTAAGGTAGACAAATCTCCCCCACCACCACCAACCCTTCTCACTTCTCCTCCACTTAATATCGCCTATGTACATCACGCTGTACATTCCTGTACAGCACTTTGATGTGGGTGCTGACTGTAGGGGTAACAGGAGCCGTTCTTCGGATCACTGGTAAGTTGGTAGTGTGGAATCATTCTCCCTCAACCCTCCTTTCTTGCTGAAGAATATGGGCCACAGTGTCTTCTACAGCAGTGTTCAGATCCAGTCCTCAAGAACACCCAAGTCTTGTTTTCAAGTTATCCAATAGAATGCACTGACAATAATTATAACCATGTTTGCATTTCTAAGAAAATCCCGAAAATAAGACTTGTTGGTGGGCCTAAAGGACTGGAGTTGAGGAACAGTACTTTATAGTATAAACAATAAAGTGTCAATTCTCTCTCCATTAGCCCATGTATATGAATGCTTCAACAGATTATGTGGTCAGTGGTCATCCAACCACATGTTGGTTACAAACCAACACAGGACCTGCTAAGGCATGATATATATATATATATATAGATATATATATATATATATATATAAAATCCCATATATATATATATATAAATATATATATATATAAAACCGTTCAAAAGTTTCGAAAGAAAAGCAGTTTTTTTCAATGAAGCTAACATTGAATGAATCAGAAATCCACTCTATACATTGTTAATGTGGTAAATGACTATTCTAGCTGCCAACGTCTGGTTGTTAATGCAAAATCTATGTAAGTGTATAGAGGCCCATTTCCAACAACCATCACTCTAGTGTTCTAATGGTAAATTGTGTTTGCTAACTGTGCTATTGGATATTTTGAAAGCCCTTGAAAACCCTTGTGCAAGTATGTTAGCACAGCTGAAAACAGTTTTGCTGATTACTGAAGCTATAAAACTGACCTTCCTTTGAGCTAGTTGAGAATCTGGAGAATTACATTTGTTGTTTCGATTAAACTCGCAAAATGACCAGAAAAAGAGAACTTTCATGTGAAACTCGACTATTCTTGTTCTGAGAGCTGAAGGCTATTCCATGCGAGAAATTGCCAAGAAACTGAAGATTTCCTACAATGGTGTGTACTACTCCCTTCAGAGGAAAGTAGAAAAAGGCTCTAACCAGAGTAGAAAGAGAAGGGGGAGGCCCCACTGCACTACTACTATACACTACCGTTCAAAAGTTTGGGGTCACCCATACAATTCGGTGTTTTCCCTGAAAACTCATACTTTTATTTATCAAATGAGTTGCAAAATGAATAGAAATATAGTCCAACATTACAAGGTTAGAAATATTTTTATTTGAATAAAATTTTTCTTTTCAAACATGCTTTTGTCAAAAATGCCCCTTGCAGCAATTGCAGCATTGCAACCTTTGGCATTGTACTGTTAATTTGCTGAGGTAATCTGGAGAAATTTCACCCCATCTTCTAGAACCCCTTCCCACAAGTTGGGTTTTGGCTTTAGGGGCACTTTCTGCACTATACGGTCAAGCTGCCCCAAACACTAAATTGGATTGTATCTGGTGAGCCTGGCCACTCCATTACAGATAAAATACCACTCCCTTCTTCTTCCTTAAAAGTTCTGCATAATTTGGAGGGTGCTTTGGTCATTGCTTGTTGCGGGGATAAAAATTGGCTTCCAATCAAGCGCTGTCCCAGAGAGGGGGAATGGCAGCCAATGGAGTGATACTTCCTTATTCAAAATCCCTTTTTCCCCCTTGCACAAATCCCCCACTGTACCACACCAAAGAACCCCAGACATCCTTTAACCTCCACCAGGCCTGCCAGATGGTGTCAACACTTTTTCCACTCTTTTCAGTTTTTTCTGCGTCCAAAAATGTTTTTCGTGTGACCCAAAACACCCAAACTTCCATTCGTCTGCCATAAAACTTTTTTCCAATCTTCCTCTGTCCGAGTCTGTGTTCTTTTAGCCTATATTTAAAGTTTTTTCCCTTTTTTAAACCAGCTCAGACATGGGGTTTTTTTTTTGCCAATCTCCCCGAAGGCCAGCACCCGGGGCTTCACTTAGACTTGACATTGGGGTTTGGGGGACTATTTAAGAAGCTGCAGTTGAGGGGCCCGTGAGGCATCAATTTTTCAAACTAAGACTCAATGTACTTCCCTTTTTCTCAGTTGTGCATCGGGGCCTCCCACTTTTCCTTTTTACTCTGTTAAACCTGTTTTGGCCTCCCCCAAGGGATATGCACCGTTTTTAGGAAAACTTTAGTTTTTTTTGGGAATTTCTCGTAAAAAAAAGACTGTTGATTTCACATGAAAGTTCTCTTTTCTGGCCATTAAACAGTTTAAAACAAACCCAAAAAATGTAAATTTTCCCCGATTTTCAACTAGCTCAAAAGGGAAGGGCAGTTTTATAGCTTTCTAATCACAAAACTGTTTTCAGGGTGTGCTAACCCTACTTCACAGGGGCTTCAAGGGTTTCAAAATCCAATAGCTTCTTACAATTACAAACCAAGTACCATTAAACACAGAGTGATGGGGTTTTGGAAAAGGGCCTCATACACCAGAATATTTCATTAACAACCAGACGTTCAGCTCAATATCATTTACCACATTTAACAATGTTAAGGATTTCTGATTCATTTGATGCTTCCCTTTAAAAAACGTGCTTTTCTTTCAAAAAAGGGCATTTCAAAAAGTCCCCAAAATTTTTAACGGTAGTGATGTTATAAATAATATATATATATATATATATATATATATATAAATATATATATTATATTATATATTATAATATATATTTTATTATATATATAATATATATATCATATATAAAATATTTATATATAAATAATATAATTTTAATATTAAACTTTCCATTTACAGTGATTTTTTGGTATCATTAGAGAGCTGAAACCTTTTCTATAACTTCTAAAAACACCTGATTAGCATGTGCCAAAAAACGGGGGCAGAAGGCCCCTCTTTTGGGGGGCACAAGAAATAGGACTTTCGTTATTTTTTATATTTTTGCAAAATGTCCAGAATGATAAGTCCTAAAAAGCACCTAGTCTAGAACATTCAGAATTGACTGATTTAGCGGTGTGCCAAATTTGGTGCAGATGTATTCACTGGTTGGTCTTGCATGGGTCTATTTAGTTTAAGGGTATGTTCACAAGGCGTGTTGACTCCGTGTTTACATACGTTTATAGATGTGTGTTTGGATCCGTGTTTCAGACTCTAAACGGACCCAAACACACATCTAACACTGTCCAGTGTGTTTTACATTGATTTCAGTGTAAAACACGCATCAGTGTTCAGACAAGTGAACACTCATGCGTGTTTACTTGCCTCTTTCTGAAGTGTCTTTCGGATCTGTTCAAATAATTGACATGTCAATTCTTGATCTGAAAGATGCAGGATGAGCCCTATAGGGTGCGATCCTGCTGCAGTCAAAACGCATCCAAACACGCACCTGTGTTGGATGCGTCTTGGATCCGATTGACGCAGTGCTTTTGGATGCGATTTTCGGATCCAAAATCAGATCCAAAATGCTGTGTGAACATGCCCTAACTGTTTGTTTGTTTGTTGCTTGTGTGTGGTTAAAAAATGTTGCTGCTGGTTAGCCTAGAGATGCTATTGTGTCTACTGTAGAGTCTCAGCTATTCATCTTTCTCACTAGACTGCAGTCATGCCTCAGTCTGTTGGGGAGTTTCAGCACACCCCATTGTTAGCTGTGATGCATGTGGTCCACCTGGAGACAGATTTGAGTTTGCTGAGAAGTTTCGACAGCTTGGGCAGCTGCCATGCACTTTGCCACAGGAGTCTTTTATTCAAAAGTAGGGTTGTTCTTTGAAAGGCATGAATGGTCTGAAAGGTTATTAATTTATGAGAATGCTCAAATTCAGCATTAGTACGTCAACAAGTAAATGTTAAACATTCTAAAGTGCCTCATTTTCCCATGTGCCTAATTTGGTGCTGATCTGACCAGTCGTTTGACCGTGCAAAAAGAACAGACAATTATCACAGCAAATTGTGATTTTTGGCTAACGTGTTGAAAATGGTAGGTCCTAGAGAGCTGAAACCTGGTACAAATTCTGCCAAAGTGCATGATTTACCTATGTGCCAAATTTGGTGGTTAATATATACATATTTAGCAGAGTTTAGCTTGACTGTGATATCACAGCTTTAGTTGTTAACTGCTCTTCTCTCTTATCAAAGTCATGGCAAAGCATTGAAAAAGTTGAGACAACATTCTGTGCAATGTGATGGTGCATTATCTGTCAAGTTAATCTTTGCTACATCTGTGTATATCAGTGGCATATCTAAACGAGGGGGGGAGTGCCATGACCTCCAAAGTGATTTTCAGCTTCAAACAGCACTTTCTGATATTATATGCAAGGACTTTCTTTATCTCTATTAGTTACCTGCATAGCTTTCTTTCATCATCATTTTGTATTATGTTGATGATGTTTGAGGCCTCTAAATGAATGGTTTCAACATACAATGGTCATCCTGGAACCAATTAATATTGTATGTTGAGGGACCACTGTGAAGAAAATTGACTCAAAATGACAGACCTCTCTCCAACCTTATCTAGTCAGAACACAGCTTCCCCCACCACAGGACAAGCTCAATTTACATGTTAATCAGCACAGCTCTCTTCCCCAATGCCTCTGTAGGAAGTCGCCACAGCATGGGGTCAACCCATGAAAGGATCCTCATGTAACCTAATTAGCACTGAACAAATGCTGGTCCAAGCTCGCAAGCTTCAAAGACTTTGCTCAATTCAGCCCAGTCGGGTCGTCTCCGATATTTCATATCGATTTGTAGGCGACCAGCTCATAACTGGTCCATGGCGAGTTCATATCTAAAATATGGAACTCTCCCGCACGCACATGCCCATTTCCAGGTTCCCAGGACGCATGGGAACTGAGATATCCAGAACCGGGCCTACAGGGTCCATAAGATAGGCGTGTCTCATATCCAGGCGTCAGGAAAGTCCAGCTGGTTCTGATGGTACCACCGGCTCGGTTCTGTGCCAATGCCCTGCCGAGTTATAGTCCATTTTTGGGTTTGTATCAGAAACTGCATGACCTGAGTGGGAGGAGTTCATATCCCGACCCAGGGGTGTGTAGGGGGCTGCCAAGTGGGCTGCCCCCTCACAGATATAAGCCGGAGCCAGGGGTGGCTTTTCCTGTTGATCCAGGAGGGGGGCCACCTAAGAACAGTTCCAGGACATCCGCACGCAGCAGCCAGGCCACATATGCCCCCCATGCGGATGGGCCCCAAGCAACAAGGTAACTTGACTTATTTTAACTGCCTTTTGTCTGTAATCCATAATTGTATTTGCACCTCTCTCTGACCTGTATATTATTATCCATCTTGTACATATTACCTGTCTAGTGTGCCCTTCAAGGCTAATTAAATCTATAAACTTTAATCTGAGTTAGTCTGTCTTGATCAACGGCCCACACGCCTAATTCTCGGTCTATAGTATATAGCTACCCAAGGGTTGGTTCCTGACCCTGCTATAAGTCGGTAACGGACCGGTCTTATAACTAAACGAGCGAACTGGTGGCAGCATTGTTGTTTCCCTGTGCCAGTGTGGGCAAGGGTTAACAGTGGAACAGTATCTGGCTGACCTTGAGCTCCCCCTAGTGGGCAGCGCAACGTTGAGCTACACCCCAAGTTAGGCCGTCGTCCATCAAGTGGGCCGGCGGACTAGGCTGTTTTCGTCACAACCACTGTATAGCATTTTCTCCTCTTTTGTTGCAAACATGATCAGCATCTTAAATGTTAAAGTCAGCCTTTAAAATTGTCTTGTGGTAGTTACAAGACTTTATTAGATAAAGTGCATTAATCTTTTTCTTAAATTGTTTACATGCAAATATTCAATGGGGAGACAACTAAAACAATTGTGTTTGTACTTTACTAGGATTATGTAAAATGTGAAAATGTGTACTGGTTTCATTAGAATTTAACCAATACAGGTCACTTTTGTACACCCAGACGCTAAACATGAATATTCAATCTGTATAGATATAACTTTCTTTTCTTACATGAAAGAAATAGCTTTTACCTCTAGGGATCTTCAGTGAGAAGAATTAAGGATTCCTCAGTACTGCGAGTGGGCACCACATAACCTGTATGGCTTACATCTGATTTACCTTTAATTCTATGCCTTTTTCATCCAATGCTTACAGGAACATGTATTCCAGCAAGAACACCAAAAAGTAGAACGGGGACGAGGCAGATGCCCCTATGACCCTGACTCATCTGTGATTTCAACATTAGCAGGTAATTATCATATAGATGTAAGAGGATGCTTGTGATTCTTGCACTTTTCTCCCCCAATTTGCATTGATCAAAAGTTTGCAATACCCACCAGTTTAATTGGGATCAGCTTACTATCCAATTTATATAGAGCCCTCCTGACTTTAATGGCTTTTCTAGGGGGAAAAGGATGAGACACATTGAATTTCAAAGGCCAATACTTTTATTCTCCCAAAAAATAACCTGTCACCAGAGACATCTGATGGCAGCCTTCTCCGCTATTCCTATTGAAAAGACATGTACTCTCAGCCAGGAAGAGCTTGCATGTGTATGAAGGGAGGTGGGTAAAAAGCTGTTAGCTGCACTTTCCATTGGAAAGACTGTACTAAAATGCAGCTGATCTCCTAATCCCTTACTTAATTTTGAGGTATGAGTAGATCATAATGTCGGTAAGGGGCTATGTAACGGGACTGCTCTGCAATCTCACTACACAGGCAATGTGTGTCGACTGCGGATTGCAGCTGACACCCACCAGCTCCGTTCCCTGCTGTTTAACCCCTTAGATACCGGGCCATCACAGGTAAAAAGTCCAAGTGAAGGAGAAACCATTTCTCACTCCAGTTTGTACCCAAACAGCAAGAACGCATGATGCTGAACGGTTTACATGGTGGCTGTAGGTCTTGTGAAGGCTTCCATCGTCGACGTGTTCCCTGTTTTACTACTTCCTGCTGCCCAGGCAGGAAGTGGTAAAGCCGTCATTTTAGTACACCCTATTCCATTGTTTATACAATGCAATGGACAGTACTAACGATCGTGACCCCTGGTCGTGATGTACATTAGTACAAGTACAAGTAAAAAATAAAAAAATAAAAAAGTTTAAATCACCCCCCTTTTGTCATTTCAGAAATAAAAATAAAACACTGTTGAAGAAAAAAATTCCAAACGACAAAATTGTGTTTTTTTTTGGTCATTTCACGTCCCTTAAAAATTGGAATTAAAGTTCTCAAGAATGTCACGTCTATCCCAAAATGGTACCAATAAAAAGTACACTTCAGCCTGCAAAAAATTGCACCCTCACTCAAGTCCATAAATAACATTTCAAAACAGTTCTTGGTCACAGAAATTTGTGCTATGACGAAAATTTCCAAAATAGAAAATGTTTTTATTTTTTCTATGGTACTAAAACCCTACATATTTGGTATTGTCAGAATTGTATCAACCTGTAGAATACAGATAACACATAATTTATACTGAAGATTAAACGGCGTAAAAGCAAAACCCCCGCAAACCTGGTGCAAGTACGTTTTTTCACATTTCACCTCACTTAGAATTTTTTTGCGGTTTCCCCGTATATTCTATGTTACATTGAATGCCACCCTTAGAAATTACATCTTGTCCTCATTTGTGTATGTAGATGGAAAAAGGAAAAAGTTATAGCTCTTGGAAGGCGGGGAAGAAAAACGATAAAAGGGGTTAAACAGAGGCACATAATGCTGTTATACATCTGCAAAAATAAACACTAATTTAGGCCTCATACATGAAACTGTCTAGGTCTAACACTTTCTTTGTTGTCCATAACAACCAATCAGAGCGCCCGTTTCATTTCATATAGTGTTCTGAAAAAAAGAAAGGAAGCTCTAATTGGTTGCTATGGGCAATAAAGAAAATCTTAGACCTATACAGTTTTCATACATGTTCCCCTAAATCCCTTTAAGCTCTATCTTTGGACTAGTGTAGCACTTTGGATTTGGGTCAACGTCCATCTCAGCAGCCCGCATCAAAGTTTGGCAAAAATCCCCAAAAATTCATCCTCATCTTGTGGTTAGGATTTTTCACACTTTTTTGTGTACACTAATGACTTTATAACATTTCCAGTCCAACATTAATCCAATCCTCTATCTTATATTAGCCCAAAGTAATGTCAGAATGGGAGTGCAACAGAATTACAGGTTTATGTGTAAAAATGTCTGAAAACCCATAACGCCAAATAAGTGTGAGGGTAAGGGCAAGCATAAAAATGTTTTTTTTCACATGTTCAACCAAACCAGTGTCGAACTGAATACAGACCTATCTGGGCAACACTGCTTTGAGTAAATATAGTCTTAGGGCCACATGTATGAAAACTGTCTAGGTCTAAGACTTTCTTTGTTGCCCATAGCAACCAATCAGAGCTCCCCTTTCATTTCATATAGTGCTCTGCAAAAATGAGAGGGGTGCTCTGATTGGTTTCTATGGACAGGAAGGGAAGTCCTACACTCAGACAGTTTTCATGTGGTCCTAAGTCATTCTTCAATTTTATTTTTATTTCATGGGTTTCAAAAGGGAAATGTATATGTGTATGTAAATTAAACTAGAATGTTGTGATAACGTGGTATGAGCTATTAGGAAGCAAAACAGTCCACAAAGCAAAGAGAGCAAACTAAATATTCTAAATTATTTCTTTTATCAGTTTATTTCAGAATCAGTGTTTGGTGGCGTTTATTTTTTTTTATATATTTCTGATAAAATAGAGTAAAATAAATAGTTTTTAGCTGTAGTGCTTTGAGGTATGCATAGTGCACAAGTTCATCTATGTTAATATTGATATACCTTTCAAATCCAGCTGTAATGAAGGCTTGCCATCTAGTGGCCACTCTATTTATCTGTTGCTGTATGATGAACCTGAAGCAAACTTCATTTATACTATATTTATACAATGAAAATATAATGTTGCGTATGCCCTAATTCATCAGATGTCATTGGATACTTTTCATAGATTAACTGAGCAACAGTAGGTGGGATGCTACACTAACGGCCACATGTATGAACCTGTTTAGGTCTAAAACTCACTTTTTTGCCCATAGGTTACTATGGGCAAAAGAGTGAGTTTTAGACCTAAACAGCTTCATACATGTGGCCCTAAAAGTGGTGGACGTATTTAAGTTTTTCTTTTATATGAAGAAAGCAGGGTATAAACGATAAAGTTACATATATATATATAAAGAAAAAAACCTGAATAGACATCTCTTATCATTTTGACTAATAAATAGCTTGAGTGAGTCTCCCTATGGGCGCTCAATGTCCAAGCAATCCAAACGACTAAAAAAAGGCACGCGCACACACACACACACACACACATATATATATATATATATATATATATATACTGTATATGTAGAATCCACTTTTCTGTATAGGTACGACAGCTCTGTTCCTTTATTGAATATACTATAACTATGTTGCTTTTAAAGAAATAGTGCTTTGTACTGTAAGTCACTAAAAGTAGTGCAAAATGGGAGGAGGAAGAGAGCAAGAGATAACAATGAAATGGTTAGATGGATTGATATGTTAATGTTTAAATATAGATAGATAGATAGGCACTTTAAAGACAAACAACAATTAGTATAAAAAGAAATATCCACATGAGGAATCTAATATTCATTGAGCAAGAAACATTAGAGACAGACACTTTCATTCCTTCACCTACAAATGTACAGCTTGTGAAGAGGTCAAATGTGTAACAAATTATCACCCAAACACTTGAGAATCACAGACACATCAAAGTGATACCACAGCGTATTGCCACATATACTGCAATGATAGACTTGTGCCAGATGTCAGTTCCCCAGGATGATCTGCCCAATCTCCCAATAAAACGTGTAATATCTAATGTGATATGTTTATATATAAGATTATATGTTAATACTTAAACGTACTACAGGTGGAGAATTATTTGTTGGCCTCTACAATGATTTCTGGGGAAGAGATGCTACTTTATTCAGGAGCATGGGTCATCTGCCATATATAAGAACAGAGCATGATGATGACCGCCTTTTAAAAGGTAAACTATTGTTCACTCTATGCAGTTTTAGTGCCATTTTCATATAGATTTGTTTTTTTTATTTTGTATTAAATAGTGAAACTGAATCCATATGAGACCTATACATCTTTTAAAATACAAGTAGAAAGTTCAAAGGAAAGTTTTCTTTGCTTTAAATGTGTCTAATAGATTGATTATTAAAGATAATAAACTGGGTATGTCAATTTATGTCTTGCGATAGATAGATAGATAGATAGATAGATAGATAGATAGATAGATAGATAAATAGATAGATAGATAGATAAATAGATAGATAGGACAAGAAATATGAACTTTTCTTTTCCTGCTGCTCATTTTTCATGAAAAAATATTGCAAAATGTATTGCAAAAACATCACAAACAACCTTAATAAAAAAACTATACATCCCCACTTCTATTGTTTGTTTTAATTTTCATTTTTTTTAGAGCCAAAGTTTGTAGGCTCCTATCTGATTCCAGACAATGATGATAAGGATGACAATAAAATATACTTCTTTTACACTGAAAAGGCATTAGAAGGAGATGGAGTTCAAGCACTTTATTCTCGAGTAGGACGAGTCTGTGCGGTAAGTTGTTTCATTATGTAACTGTATAACTAGAAATAAAAATGTAATGATTTAGGTTTCATTGTATAACCTCTTGTAAGCATTTTCGACAGTTATCAAAAGGGAAATTCAGAAAAGATATATGTAAGAAATTTACGTGGTGAAGGTTATGCTCCAACTATCATTGATTTTCAGAGGAAAAGGGCACTATAAACTGTTCAAACCCTTTGGCTAATGCCAAAGAAATTTATATCACTGGAAATCTGACATAAGTTTCTATCAGCAGCTAAAACATTTTTCACTTGTATTTTATGAATGTGGAAAAGCAATTTTAAAGGATTTTTCTGCAAGAATTTTATGTCTTGGAGAAAAAAACTTAAACCAAAATGAGGTTAGACTGGGTGAAAAAAACAAAAAAAGCCATACTTACCTTCCGTTTCCCACTGCTGCTGCCACAGTGCTTCCCAGAAGAGGTTCATGCTCCATTCTGGGATGAGACCCCGGAAATAAGAGCGGATCACCAGGGAGCTCCAGAGCGGCAGTGGTGGGGGACAGGTAGGTCAGTATAACTTTTTTTTTTCTTTTACTACCCAGTTCCATCCCATTTCAGATTTTTTTTTTTTATGCCAGACAACCTGCTAGGAAAAAAAAGTCAATAAACCATATATTTCATTTACTATTTTAGAATGATGTTGGAGGACAGAGAATGATGATAAATAAGTGGACCACTTTTCTTAAAGCCAGGCTGACCTGTTCAGTGCCTGGTCATAATGGAATTGATACACATTTTGATGAACTTGGTAAGGATTTCTTGTTTTTTTTTCTTCATTTTTTTTTTTCCGTTTCAATTTTTGTTGTGCTTTTTACCACCATGAATGATTTGCATGCATAGCATAGTCAGTAGAATCCAAATCAAATTTTTCATTTAACATTGCATTAAAATAGAAGTCTTTTGAAATAAATGTTGGTGTGATAATGATGTATAATCGTTCCTAAGTATTTAACATGGAGTCGACAATGGAATTGTGCAGCAGGCCTCAAATACACAAGTGAATAGTACAATAAAAAGGATGTTTTATTTCTATTTAGAATAATCACGATTATTTGACTATATATTGTCTAATGTTCTTTTCTAGTCTTGTGAGGTTTTGAATAATTGGATAATTCAGTGACAGAAAATGGGATTATTTATGTTTAGCAATTTAGACTTACACTGGGCTAACATGCATTATTAAATTAATTTCTAAACTGAATAAAAAACACATGGATAAAGCACATTTTTTTTTTTTTAATTGAAGAGGTTTTGTAATTCATTTGTAACTAATTTGGGTAAATTAAAGTGCAAGCATTTTTTTTTGCTTTCATTTTTGATGCATTTGAAAAACACAACAAAAATACGATGTGGGAACCTACCTTGAAGGTTTTCTATATTTGTAGATATTGCAAACACCAGGGGCCACATGTATGAAAACTGTCTAAGTCTATAACTCACTTTGTTGCTCATAGAAACCAATCAGAGTGCCCCTTTCATTTCATATAGTGCTCTGGAAAAATGAGAGGGGCGCTCTGATTGTTTCCTATGGGCAACAAAGTGAGTTTTAGACCTAAACAGTTTTCATACATGTGGCCCCAGATGTAAACTTAGCATTCACCTGCTTTACTTAGAGGAGTGTTTCAATATAGAAAAATCCTCATCAGTCATAACAAAAACACATTTTAAAACCCACACATTCCAGCACCGCCAGTGGTTCCAGAGGTGTGATTATGACATCACCATCAGTGCACATGTGACGCTGCAGCCAATCACAGGCCTCAGCATTCACATGCTGTAACCCTTCAAGCTATGAATAGCTGCAGGGTCACATGAACAATGAACTGAGGATCACAAGGAGCAGCGATGGCGCTGGAAGAAACTGATTTAAGAGGCGAGTTTTTTCTATTTTATATCTTCCCAGAATGACTGATGAACATTTGTGAATATTAGAACACCCCTTTCAACAAAATCTATGTTTTCTAGTTGTATGACTTGTGGGGGATATAAGGAGACAGTTTACATAATTATTTGACAAAATAATAATAATAATTCCAAAGAAGTATATTGTACTTAGAATTATTTGGAATAATATATGACAGGGTTGTAAAATGTGTTGGATGACATATTGTTTTTTTTTTTTTTTTTTGTCATATAGAGGATGTATTCTTAATGCACACTAGGGATGTAAAGAACCCAGAGATCTTTGCGCTATTCAGTACAACAAGGTGAGCATTTCAAAGAAAAGAAAATAAGAAACAAATATGCCCCATCTTGCATCTGCTTTAACTATGTTCTATTGAACTGATTTTTTATTATATTTGTAAACAATGTGAAATTGATCATGAAAGAGAAAAAACAAATAGTCAAAAATTAAGGTGGTCAACTGCTTTTCAAAAACAGGACCCTATGAAGGTTGTAGAAATAGTACAGTAAAGAGCTGCTCTGTGGGATACTACAATGTATTTGTTAGGGAAATGCAAGGACAGCAGTTATAAGTAACCCTGAAAAGAGCATCAATCCATAGGGAGTCATCTGTAGCTAAACCTGATCCTACTCCTCCCCATTGTATGAACTCAAAATAATATCTACTGATGTTAAGCTCTAAATGCAGAAGCAGGATAGGTGTTACCGAGGTGAGTTTAACAGTTGGATGCAGGTCAATGACAAGAACCAAGAAAGTCTTATTCGCATAGGTTTGTCCCAGCTCCATCTTGCATGGAAACCATAAATGTACACCGTGGGCCTTGGTGGGCTTCTATATGCCTTTAATTTTAAATAAAAACATATAATCTTAAAACAGTTTCCCTTTTTTTGCCAAAATCAATCAAGTGCCATATGTCCAGAATATCTCACTCATATACAGTTGTAGCAAGGCTTATATGGATGTGGTATCTTACTGAACCATGTTAACTGATCTTAAATCACAACAAAAGCAAATGAAAAGCAAACGCTAATATAACTTTTCTGTGCTACAGTAGGAGTTGAGAAGTTGAATGTCAAATTAGGCTTTGCTACATTTGTGTAATCTAATTTAGTATGGTAGGGTGGAACAGAGAGTCCTGGGAGCTCTGAAGTATGACTCATTTTTCAGGCTCAACTTTGTACCATCTTCAGGACTCGTACATATACGAAATCTGAAGTTCTAGGAAGAGTGGTCAGGTCAAGCACCTGGGACATACAATAAAAGCGAATCTAAGGGAAATTTCCTAAAGACATTCTTAGACCTAGACAGTTTTCATTCATGTGGCCCTTAGACTAGACAGCCTTACAATGTTCCACATAGTGGAAACAGTGTTGATAAATCTTGACACCTGTTTTGACTGTTTAGTTTAAGTTCACACCTTCTGTTAGTTAGCTTACTTTATGCCACTAATTGCGGCAAGACTTTGGAGCTTTGTTTTTGCACATGGCATTGCAGGGCATCCTGTTCCTCTTTCACCAAGGCCACTCCCCTTTTGTCAGATAAGGCGCAGAAGTGAGGTGTCTAGAAACTAGCTAAAACACTTAATAACTGTGGAGTTAAGCATATATGCAGGTATTTTTCCACAATCCCCATAATAAATGTGCACCTATATGTACCACTAGAAGAAGCCAGTTAATCATGCTACCTTCTCCTAGTCTTAGGGTATGTTCAAAAAGTTATGGTGCGGGCGTATAGCACGTACTGTAAGCTCCGCTGTATACCCGCAGCTTCAAAGGGACGCACTGGCCAGTGCGTATCTCTGAAGTCTCTCACTGACTGTCATTCTCACCAGCGCATAATCGTTGGGAAGAATTGACATGTTAGTTCTTTCCCAGGGTGCAATATTGTGCGCTGGGGGGAAAGAATGGGTGATCATAGCTCTCAATGAGAGCTATGGATTACCGTAATGTCGGCCCATACTTCGGGCGTATTGAAGCGCAATTATAAACCAGGACTGCAGTACTCTACTACTTAAATCAAGTCACACAGTATAAATACACTGCAATAACATGTCCAGTATTAGGCTGCAAAAATGGCTGCTGTAAAATATTTTTGTTTAACGAATACAAATGTTTACTTATAAATGTGCTACCCCCAGAAGTATGCTACCCTAGCCACTGGCCCTCAGATGCCTAGTGGCAAATCTAGTCCTGATTACTGTCAGGGTTAAAATGACCCACCAGAGTATCAGAGGATCAACTGGTGGGCCCCAGCTCTGACAAAATACTGTAGCCCTAATATATCACAGCCCCAAAGGTCTAGCAAAAGACCTACTTTTAGAACCAATCACCAGATATACTATTAAGCCCTGCAGGTGCAATAATTACTTTAATGTAAACATAACAAGTACAAGTAACAAGTTCCCCATGCTGAGTCTGCTCTTCACAATAAGCTTCTGGGCTTCCACTTCCTGGTTAGGCTGTGGGTGGTTCTACAGCAGTGACTGACATGTTATCTCTGCTATTCCTAGATGAGTCTATTAGAGGGGCTGTAGTAATGAAAGGGTCTAAACCGCAGGACACAATGCTATAGAGCTCTAAAGGGTTAAAGTTTGTCAGTAAAATCATAAACAAGCTTGTGTGCTGCTGAAAAGAAACAAAAGGGAGTGACAGTATCATCCCAGCCACTGTTAGAGCCTGTTAGAGCAGAGACAGGTGGTCAGTAACCTAAGGATGCTTGTGTACACAAACTGGAGATAAGAACTGCTCTAAGTCTGAAGAGGAGCAAAATCAGAACAGCAGTGTATTTGGTAATTTTATTTACCTTTGTTTACATGTTTAAAACTTATCAATAAAATGTGAATACCCCTTTAAAAGTAGTCATGTACATATCCTGTATAGGTGGAGATTGACATCTGAAAATAATTTCTTCTGGTGACCCAAAGAATTTTGTTTTCTTCGAACTTCAATACAATGGTTGAGTGATCTTGTCATATAGCGCAATACAGTGCCAGATGTATTGCAAGAATTGCCCACGCGGTTGCTGTATGGAGCAGTGGAAAAACTATTAAATAAACAAAGACCTATATTGAAGGATATTGGTTTCTATTTTTAAACTAAACAATACATATTCTTTTCATTTTCCAGCAACATTTTTAAAGGGTATGCAGTTTGTGTTTATCAGATGGCCAGTATTCGTGAAGCATTTAATGGCCCTTATGCTCACAAAGAAGGACCAGAATACCATTGGACAATGTATGAAGGCAGAGTCCCATACCCAAGGCCTGGCTCAGTAAGTTTTTTTTCAGCAATATTTTAAGCTTTTTTCCAGACAACATATTTTCAACTCAATTCACAAAAGACTTGAAACTTACCAAAAATAACTACCAGCTTTCTGCAATCATTTTTGCTATTCCTTGCCTCCAGCTGAGCTCAATTATTCAGTGCTGAATGGTATGACACATCAAGCTAATGTAATGCCAAGCAGCAATCAAGTTTCATACGACTTCTAAATAAGCTATGAGAAATGAGTAAGGAACAGTATGTTGGCTATATGGAGTTCTAATTTTGGAATTATTTAGGTCATTATTCGGAGCAGTAAATATATATAAATAGTTGATTCTTGTCATGAAGGAGCACATCATTTGGGTTAACAGAAAATAAGTATACACAGAATCCATGTTAGTATCAAACTAAGACTATATATCATGTGAGTGTTCAGAAAATCTCTAATCAAACATCAGCTATACTGAATGAAACCAATGACCAGGAAAGGCTTCTTTACATTGATTACTATGAAACTTTCAGGGGAGAATACCTCTAACCCTATTTATGAATATTAAATGGCATGTGAACTGCTTCCCATCAAAGTACTGACTATTCACATTTTAATAGAGCTGTCCAGTTTAGAAAAACTATGGGCGACATCTATGAATTCGCCCCCTCTGCATTTTTTTGCTGTATGTTGATTGTTTTAAAGATGTATGAACAGGTGTATGGCCAAACTTGGTGCAATATGCGCCTGACGACACATTTTAATGCGCCAAAGTTTTGTGCAAAACTGCTGGGGCATAACACTTTATATGCTAATTTTGAGTGTTATGCGAATAACAAATGTTTGGCGCATTACACTTTCATTCATACTATCGTATTATACACTTCTCTATATCTATTTAGCACTGGTATGTCGGCGCCAAGTTACAAAAAAGGTGCATGCAAATTCATAGATGTCATCCTATATACCCTATTAGTTAATGTCGTGTAAATAGGTGGGTCCATTGTCCTGATTCCTTTTCTCATGGCCAGAATCTAGTGTTGTTACATTGAATGTCTATCTCGCTTTCTCTCTCCAGAGGACATGCCCTGCATTACAGAGACAATTGATTGAAATAGTTTCCCACAGATTAAATATGATTCCATAACAGCGGTCACTTTGTCATCTGTTTATTAGCAAGGGATCTTTCTAACATGCAGGAGTTGTCAAAACTGCAGAACTCCTTTATACAACATTTCCTTTGCCCTCTCTCAGAGTCTTCTACTAGATTTATTTTAACATTCAGAATTATTTCCTGTTAATGTTATGAAACAGTAGGGAACATTTAAAACCAGATTTAGAGTAATTGTCACAATTTAAGCTACAAACTTGCATTGCATCTACTACTGTAATACTTTAACATAAGTTACATAACCTAATAAAATTGAAGTTGTGTAAATGCACTCACTAAACAATATCCAATGGCCTTAAAATAGATTGCCTCTTACCTCTTAGAATTCATTCTTTTAGCTGACAAATAGCAGCCCTAAATCCCATTATTTTGACCACTTCCTACTTCCCTTGTTGCTATTATGGGTAAAAGGGCCGATTTACCAGAGTTGCAAAAACGGCGATTCTTGGCTACCGGGCTAAGGGTGGTAGTTTTTCTGAAACTGCACAGTCTGTGAATTGATCACATGCTGTGGTAGTGAAAGTAAAATGTGAGTGGACACTTGGTACCACTGCGAATAAGTGATGTAGAAACTGCTGAGCACCATGAACCATTGATGTGAGAGGTGAATGTTAGTAATTAAGGTGCTTACAGAAGGACCGATATGTTACTGTGAAGCAGGTCACCAACAAAATGAGCTGATGGGCTACCAGAAATTTGTCTAAAAGAAAAGTTCAACAATCTCTACTGTGTATAGGGCTCTGAAGCAAATAGAAAGTCACTGCACCTGTTCTAACGAAGTTGCATCAGCAGGAAAGACCTAAACTTCACAGAAATATCAGAATCATACCACTGCTGATTGGCTTAGGTTTTTCGATGAGTCATGATTTCTACTTCATCGAATTGATGGACGTTGGCATGTCAGGGCAGGAAACATTAGATAACAAACAACATTGTAACTATTGCTGGAACAATAAAAGCAGGTAGTGGCCGCATTCTGACCTGGAGTATGTTTTTGTGGCATTCTCTGGGCCCACTCATCCAAGTGGAGGTACTCTTAACTGATTTAGGTATAAATCCATCCCTGCAGATCAGATCACGTACACCCATATATGCTGTTTGTCTTCCCTGGGGCTGATAGGATCTTCCAGCAAGGCAATGTGTCACATGTCAATAAGTGAAAAGCATGACCAAGACTTCCAAGTATTACCCCGGCTCCCGATTTCCCCAGGCTTAAACCCAATTTAACATCTGGGGGATGACCTGTTCACATTTTATGGATCCTCCCCGACAAACCCTACGGCAGATGTGGGATACACTGCAGTCAGCATGGCTCCAGATACCTGTGACAATCTATCAGGACTTTATTGAGTCACTCCCAGCCCATCAAGCTGCTGTCCTTGCTGCACAGGTGTCACAGATGTAGGTGGATTCCAATCGATGTTATAAGCCCCACCAAGGAGCAGAGTCTAAGTAGCCTCCCGGTATTCACCAAAGCCCGCCACAAAGCAGGTTGGACTTGCTGCGGAGGAAAACTACCAGGTCACTATCCCTGACGTGATTTACTTGCGATGGCAGTGGGGGTTGCAGCATCATACAGAATAGTTAGACAGAGGCAAGGTCGGAGACAGGCAATGAGGTCAGGAAACGATAGCAGAAAGAACCGGTACACAGATAAGTCAAGAACTCTCTCTAACACTCTCTCAGAACACAGTAAAGCACACCAACACTCTGGCAGAGGGGGCGGCCACGTGCCGGAGTGGGGATCACAGCAAGCTCCATGAAAACAGAATGGTTACTCTAGATATTAGCTGGTAATCATAATACACCATGTAGAAACAGGAAGAGTCTCTTTTTATAGACCCTCGGGTACTGTGTAGGACAATTTATGGTACAATTTCAACCAGCAGCATAAATTAAATAAGGTATCATGGAAATGCCTGAGCCTTAAGAAGGAATTTAATGGTTACAGTTTCTTGTCCATCATCTGTATCCCATTATACAGATACAATTTTGTGGACGACATGTCCCAATATGCAAGTGCCATTTTTTTCGGTCTATTTTGCGCCAAAAATACTCCTGATGCCATAATCTCCATATAAATGAACTGTAATATACCAAAACTAGGCACATTATATGCAGGGCACAACACATTGTAATGTGCCTAAAAAGGTGCCTTAAATATAGCAGCGATGACACGTTGTGCACCTCTCTAACTCAATGGGCCTATCGAGGTGCTTTACATACACTAGTAATGATACGTTATGCACCTTCATAACGCAATGTGCCGCGATAGGCGCATTATATACACTAGAAATTATACACTATGCGCCGCAATTGCGCAATTAAGTTTACTGTGCAAGGTATACCAGACATCAGATTTTGTAAAGAATGGTACTTTCAGGTGCACTTTACACTGATTAAATGCACCTACAAACTGCCACAGCAATGCTAATTTTTGGACGTCATCCTTTGTTTTTTACAAGTGGTCAATGAAGTAGTAAAAGAATAAGAAAGCCTTATTAAATGTCATTGCTCCTCTCTAACCTTTTTAATTACAAAAAGAGTTTCTTACCCTCTTGATGGGTTTTCATTACCCAGATTTATTGCTAAAGTTTGCTAATTATTCAAAGTTGATAGAACTGTGACAGCAAATGCATGGATTGTTCCATAGGACTCTTTTTAACATATATCCTGCAGTTATTTTGTCTATTCTATCTATAAAAATGTTTGACATTTGGTTTGATTTGTTTCTGAACTCTAGTGTCCAAGCAAGGTAAATGGAGGTCATTATGAAACTACCAAGGATTATCCAGATGAAGCTTTGCGTTTTGCTAGAAGTCATCCTCTAATGTATGAACCTATTAAACCAGTACATAAAAGGCCATTTCTTGTAAAGGTTGATGGGAAATACAACTTAAAACAAATTGCTGTGGACAGAGTTCAAGCAGAGGATGGACAGTATGATGTAATGTTTCTAGGAACAGGTAAGTCTTACTGGTGTATACTAATAGAGGATAAAACGTTAACAGTTGCACCACAGCACTCATGATTGTCACAATAAGAGGAAGCTAGTATTCAAAATGGCACATGGTCAATGGGGACCCTGTTGCAGATTTTGTATTGGTATCTAGAAGTTACTGGTCTGAATATAACAACTTCTACTTTGTTACATTACAATGCTAGTTAACAGTTAACAATTGTAACACATCTTACAATGGATACTGACAAATTAGTTTATTGTATATAATTATGTCTGACAATGGGGGTTTCTTCACTCCTCACTTCCTCCTTCACGCCACAGCCATAGCGATAGGGTGAAAGCACATGTGCAGCTCTCTCTGATCACTTGAATAGGAGACCCAAGTAAAGCCAAGCAAATTTCTTGTTGAATTCCCTTTCTCAAGATAGCAAGTAGATGTGAGCTCCAGAAGTCAGAGTCACATCTATTAGACTTTTATGGTATATCGTATGCATTATTTTTAATTTTCTTAGTTGTTCCCACTTTTTCCTTATTAAGAGACTACAGTTTTTCATGCAATAATGAATGCTGAACAATTGTCAGTTTGCAATCTATTGCTAAGGAGCAAAATATGCAATTTTGTATGGTTTGTTGCAAATTTGTTTACAAGATAATTTACGTAACAACCATCTTGAATATTTTCTTACCGAATGCCATATTACACTAATCAGAAAGTTATGTTGACTCTTTACTTTAAAGGCTGCAATGGACACTTGAGACTTCTGAATTCTATCCCACTGTCCCCCTGATAAGGAAGCAGGATGTGCTTACACTGCTATGTACAGTACATGCTTGAACTAAGTATATTGATCTATATGTACAAAGATCAATAAATAGTAAAGGAGTTTTCCGATCTCAGACATTTATGGCACATCCATAGAATATGCCATAAATGTCTTATAAGTGTGGCTCCCACCTCTGGGACATGTACCTAAATTCCCTAAAATTAAAATTTTTTAGGAATTTTTGGTTATGTTTTTTTTTTTCCCGTATGACTTTCAGTATTTTTTTAATAATTCTTAAGTCCTGCAGGACTAATAATTGTCTGACACTTCCTGTTCTGTTTAGAGAGCTTTTCAGCAGTTGGCTCATTATCAGTAAAAGCAGGGTCAAGCTGAAAGGAGACACCATTGTGTACAGATAACACAGAATCCACCATTCACAAGAGGAGATATCACAGCTCCCTCTCTCCCCTCCCTACAGAGAAAACTCTCCTATACAAGTCTATGGGACAGAATCTGTCTTAAAGGGAATCTGTCGGCAATTTTTTTTTTACTTATTAAATCAAGCCCCTGATCCATAATCTATTCCTCTCAGGATTCTTAAGACAAATTCTGTCCCATAGACTTGTATAGGAGAGTTTTCACTGTGAAGAGAGGGGAGAGGGGGAGCTGTGACATCTCCTCTTGTGACTGTTGGATTCTGTGTTATCTGTACACAATGGTGTCTCCTTTCAGTTTGACCCTGCTTTTACTGATAATGAGCAACTGCTGAAAAGCTCTCTAAACAGAACAGGAAGTGTCAGACGATTATTAGGTTTAGTGGCCAATGTGAAAACTGCAGGACTTAGGAATTATTAAAAAATACTGAAAGTAATATGGAAAATTAAAAAAAAAACATAACCAAAAATTCCTAAAAAAATGTGTTTAACATAAAAATGTGAGTTAAACAATAAGTCATTTTTTTGATGACACATTCCCTTTACGAATCCTATGTGCATGAAGCTGCTGTAAAGTATCTCTCTGACTGCTGTTAAAGCAGTGCAAGCAAGAATGTCTTCCCCACAATCATATATAGATGTCCAAATTGAGAAATCTACATTCAGGAAATAAAAACGACTGAGAGGAAAAGAATATGGATCAGGGGCTTGATTTAATAAGTAAAAAAAAATTGGTGGCAGATTCCCTTTAATGAAATATTATCATACTCCTGTATGCCAATACATTACACTCTTTGTAAGTATAACACAGGCTCCTGTCCTTACAACACACAATGTGTCCTGACTTTACTCTTACTATGCAAACAGCCCTTAGGCTGACTGTGCAGACATTCCCCAGGCTCCTTTGGGCACTGGAAATCTTGGTGACCTGATCATGTCATGGTCATTGACCACAACAATCAAATGGTCAAATGGTGTGGATTGGAGGCTTGCTCCAATCCCTGACATGCACAGAGGCTGCTCTAGGAATGGAGCTGTTCACTTCAACTCTGTTCCTTGTGCAGCTGTAGCACTGGGAGTCACATACCACCTCTAAATAACAACAACAAATTTTGGCGTCAATGGTGGAAGAGTACACACACTGCCTGTCATCAAAGGACAGTGGTTGGTTGCTAAGAGGTTAAGCTGATCATATTTACCAGTGTCACCTAATATAAGGTTGTTAAACACTCTAGTACACAGGTGTCAAACTGCCGGCCCTCCAGCTGTTGGAAAACTACAACTCCCATCATGCATTTGTATAATCTGTAACAGTGGGCATGATGGGAGTTGTAGTTTCCCAACAGCTGGAGGGCCGGCATTTCGACACCCCTGCTCTAGTATTTCAAAGAGTATCTGCAGCAGAAATTTGAGGCTGTCACTTGAATCTTTGCCACAAATGTGCAATTCAGTGTGTTGTGAATGCACACAAATATTATAGCCCCATTCACTAAGGTAATAAATGTAGAGCTAAGCCACGTAGAATCTGTGAGAAGATTTACTTATTTTAATGAATCTTTTTTCCATAGCATAGAAAATCAATATACATTTTTTTCAGTGCATACAAAAACCCCATGCAATTCATATGCATTGGAGGTGGATTGTTTGTGGCTGTGATGATAATTTCATAGCATAATCCATGCTGATATCCTCACTATGTGTAAAAGGGGCCTTTCAATAATAAACCAGCTTTATAGGCCTTTTCTAATCAAAGTGATAGACTCCTTTAATGCAGTAATATTACATTATTGTTTACTTCTAATGACTATATCTATTCACTGGTTGCTAATTTTCTCTGAAATAGATAATGGTATTGTACTGAAAATTATCACCATTTACAATCAAGAAACAGAAACAATGGAAGAAGTTATTCTTGAAGAACTTCGAGTATTTAAGGTAATTTGATTTTAGTAACTAATATTATGCCAGGATGGTAGTTTTCTTCTGTCTTTTTATTTTAGTTTTATTTTTGCATACCTTTCTTGAGTTATTCATATGTCTATTTCCCCTTGTTGTCACGTGGTGTTATTGACCAGTGGAAATGATGGAAATGGATTTGTGGGACATTTTATCTTCAATAGACTTTAGACTTTTCCCAGCCTAGTCTACATGTGCCTCTAGAACAGAGGTTCCTTTACTTACTTATCTCTTTTTCCTTAAACATATGCTTATAGAATACCCTCTTGAGTTTTGCTAAATTACAGAAATATGAAATGGAAGGGTACTAATGTTGTTACTTTAAAGCTAATCATTGTCTCATTTTCATCATCCACCTTTTCTTCTTTTCAGATTACAGAGCCTATTGTTGCAATGGAGATTTCAGCAAAAAGGGTATGTATCATAAACCATAACTAGATATATATAGTTAAGAAAGAATACGAAGAGACAAGAGAATCTGAATTACAGTATACATTGTATAAAATATTGTATAATGAGCAGAAGGCGCACAGCTATTTATAAAGATATGACTGATGTTTAGCTTTTATATAAAGGTGGCTGATTATGAGCAGAAGAAAATGAATCTTGTCTCACTCTCCTTTCAATAAATGTCTTTATTTGTATCTCCACAGCAGCAACTGTACATTGGCTCCAGATCAAGTGTGGCTCAAGTAAAGCTTCATCAGTGTGAAATGTATGGTACAGCATGTGCTGACTGCTGTCTTGCACGTGATCCCTACTGTGCTTGGGATGGTTTGTCTTGCACAAGGTACTTCCCTATTGGAACACACTCTACGAGGTAGGTACAAGAAAATGTTTATTTTGACCACAATTTAAAAAATATATACACATATTATTATATAAAGAGAAAATAAAATAGTAATTATTTGCACAACAAAGAAACACTGGCACTCAAACTTAACCAGCTCATATATAATATAATTGCCTTCTTAACCCCCCCAAAAAAAACTAGGGTCACACAATGCAGACAATTTCACTTCATCCCCTCCTCTCCCATTCATAACTACTTTCTTAAAATCTAATACACCAACAGAACAAAAAAAAATAACCTAATCACACTGCACCACCTAAAATTTATTATACTCTACGCCACAGGTGTCAAACACAAGGCCCGTGGGCCACATCCGGCCCACGGCCTTGTGTTTTCCGGCCCGCGATCTCCCTGACTCCGCACGGCTGTTTTACCACAGCCGCGCGGAGTCAGTCAGCTAGTACAGGGAGAAGGCAGAGGGATCGTTTCCCTCCCACCTTCTCCCTTTGTATGTACTGTGCTCGGTGAGCGCTGTACATACGGCGTCGCAGGGGGCGTGACGCGCCGCTTTACTCACAGCCCCTGTGACGCTAGGTCTCCTCGGCGGCAGAGGCTGCCGCCGAGGGGGATCTCTGGGAGCTGCGTGAGGGCGTTAAGCGGCGTGACGTCATGCCGCTTACACCGTACACAGCTCCCAAAGCGGACCGGACCGCGCTGCACGGACACGAGGTAAGTAGCTTTTTTTAATTTTATAATCATTAGGGGGGGCATCTGCCTGGCTATTGGGGACTATGGGGGCATCTGCCTGGCGAATGGGGACTAAGGGGGCATCAGCCTGGCTACTGTGGGACTATGGGGGCATCTGCCTGGCTATTGGGGGACTATGGGGGCATCTGCCTGGCTACTGGTGGGACTATGGGGGCATCTGCTCTCTGCTACTGGGGGACTATGGGGGCATCTGCCTGGCTACTGGGGGACTATGGGGGCATCTGCCTGGCTACTGGGGGGCTATGGGGCATCTCTCTGGCTACAGGGGGGGCTATGGAGCATCTTCCTGGCGCCAGGTTAATATGGGGCATCTGCCTGGCTACTGGGGGGGATTATGGGGCATCTCCCTGGCTACATGGGGGGCTATGTGGGGCATCTCCCTGGCTACGGGGGGCTATGTGGGGCATCTCCCTGGCTACAGGGGGGCTATGTGGGGCATCTCCCTGGCTACAATAGGGCTATGTGAGGCATCTCCCTGGCTACAGGGGGCTATGTGGGGCATCTCCTTGGCTACAGTGGGCTATGTGTGGCATCTCCCTGGCTACGGGGGGCTATGTGGGACATCTCCCTGGCTAAAGGGGGGCTATGTGCGGCATCTCCCTGGCTACAGGGTGGCTATCTGGGGCATCTCCCTGGCTACAGGGGGCTGTGTGGGGCCTCTCCCTGGCTACAGGGGGCTGTGTGGGGCGTCTCCCTGGCTACAGGGGGGCTATGTGGGGCATCTCCCTTTCTATATGGGGCATATTACCTGGCTGCAGAGGGCATATTACTACCTGGATACAGGGGGCAAAAATACCTATCTACCTACATGGGCAGATATAACTGTCATCTACAGGGGGCTTATCTACCTACAAGTAGTTCTAAAATTATGTCGACCCTTTAAGGCCCTTTAAGGTACGTCGTGAGGCTGATGTGGCCCCCGGTGAAAACGAGTTTGACACCCCTGCTCTACGCCAAACCTTCAGAAATAATAATACGACACATTGTTCCCTGAAATTACTATGTTATGCATTAAACCTCTGGAAATCATTATAATATACACTGAAACCCCTTCAGATTAATTGTATTATAAACTTTACCCCCTGAAATCATTTATAATACACACTATTATAAGGATCCTTGGTGGTCTAGGGCTCTAAAGGCGTTAATGTAAAAATCTCTGGTGGAAAATAGTGAAAGGGTTAATGCTACATACCCTGTGGCTTAGGGCAATGATGAGGTTAATATTTAGATCCCTATTAAGAGCAGTATGAGAGTTAAAGATTGATACTTGGTAGTCCAGAGCAGTTAGAGTGTTAATGTAAAGATATATGGTGATCTTGGGTGGTGATGGGGCTAATGGTGCCCTAGTAGAGAGCAATGTAAGGGTTAATGCTGCATATCTGGTGGTACAGGACAGTAACGGGGTGAATGAATGACAGATGACCTACTGACTGACCAGTAGGAAAGATTATCAGTCCAGGCCTGGTTGTACCTTAAAAAAAGGTTTGGATCTGTTTCATATTAAAACCTCCAATTGTACAAAAACAACTTTTTTAAATCTAAATTTACCAATCAAATGTCATTGTTACTTTCTACCCATAGTTAAAGGTAATTCTGGTGTAATTCAAAATAAATCATTTTAGACAGGCTAGTTGTTAAAGGTGTATTTTCCATCTGAGACACATTATGCATATCCACAGGAAAGAGTTGCATGCTTAGCTGTATTCATAACTCATGGAAACATAGAGGTGAACAAGGATAGATGCACATGCATAGTCACCTCTCCATGCTTTGCAGCCACAAAGCAGAATTGGTGGCCTGAAGACCCTCATTCTTCAGATAAGTGCAGATCCCAGATGTAGGACTTGCATCCATCAGCCATTTATGATATACCTTGTAGAATTGCCTGAGATGGAATTACCCTTTTAAGTTTGTCAAATACACATGTTATACATCTCAGGTTGTGGTATTAATCAGAATTTTCCAGAAAAAATTAAACATAGATAGAAGATCTACATTTATATATTATTCTTATATAAATATACCTACACCCTGCATAAAACTGTTGCTATACTATACAGCAATCTCCATACATATAAGATATAGTGTTGATCGAAGCGTTCTAGAAAAGTTAAGTTCGAGTAGAACATTTCGATTTTTTAGAACTCAAGCCAAAAAGAACATTTTACTGTTCTAGTTCGACACACCATTTTCAGTTTCGTTTTCAGCAGCTTTCCGCACTTTTGGCGGACATCCAATCACCTTTCTGCACTTTTGGCGGCCATCCAACCAGTGCAGAGCACAGAGAAGTGTCAAAAACGTTGTCGCTGATGTGTAGGGCTCTCATTGGCTGCTAACATCACATGACTATGTTATATATATTTCACTGTATTGCCTTGTGAACACCATTTTCAGCTCACTCTCTATACTGTACAGACTGCACTTAGTTAGTTAGATAGCATTTTCCTTTCCATAGACATCAATAGTTAGGTAGTTTAGTATTGCTGGCTGCATCTTTCCCACACAAGAAGCTGTTATTTGACGACATTTTCAGGCTCGCATAATGCCTAACTCTCATATACATGGATATATATTATACACAGTGCTTGGATTTGCTAAATTGTACTCAGTGACCAAAAGTTCAGTTTTTGCAGTACTGGGGGTGAAATCATTTTATAACACAACGTCTCCAATTCTCCTATGCAAAGAAATATATTCTAAATCGTGGTTGACTGGTGAATATTATTCTGAGGGAGAAAAGTTCATTTTGGCAGTTTTGGGGGTTCAGTAATTGTATAACACACCGTCTCCAAATCTCCTATGTGTCAAAGGGGCTTTTGGGCCCCTCAGGATGCAGGGCCCCGTAGCAGCTGCTTCCACTGCACCTCCTATAGCCACGCCCCTGCTAGAAAGCTGTCTTCATCTTTATAGTTAGCCATTGAAAGGAATTAAGTATTTTAGTCTCTCAGTTTTTTTCTATCACTCTTACAGCCATATTTTCTTCACTAAGTTGTTCAACGTATCCAGTTTACTGTTATGGATGGCAATTATAGCTTCTCCTAATCTGTATAGGTATAAAAATTAACCAGAACATCTTCTCCCATTGACTTTAATGGGGTTCTAGTTTGAGTTCTAGTTTGACTCGAACCTTGAACCAAACACTACTACTGTTCTAAGTTGTACTCAAACTAAAACATTTTACTGTTCGATCATTTCAAATAATATACCATAGGTATTTTTTAAATATTATGTTAAGATGTTCATCAACAGTTCAACTGTACTTGATGTTTTTTAAGGCATCCACTACAGATATATTAATAATTTAAAGTTGTATTGATTATAAGATCAAAACGTTATAATATGCCCTGTGATATGCGTCAGTTTTACACAATGTGTTTGACACCTCTCATTCTTTTACTATAAATACACACCTTGTAATATTTGACACATAAATGTATTTTAAATGTCATATATATATAAATATATTTGAAACAAATCACAGAATGTTTCTATAATATCTATAATATGTTTGAATGGCAAGCTTATAATGACGTAATTTTGACAGACGTTTCAGAAGACAGGATGTTCGACATGGCAATGCAGCTCAGCAGTGTTCAGGACAACATTTTAATGGTAAGTTATTGCCTTAGTGCCAGCAAATAAATATATTAAATGGGATTTCCCATCTCAGACATCTATGGCATATGGATATGCAATAAATGTCTGATAGGTGCAGCACCCACCTCTGGGACTTGCACCTACCGAGAACAAACCCCAAAAATTATTCATTGAGAAAAGAGAAGTGACTACGTCTGCCCGGTTACTCTCCATTCATTTTAATGGGAGAGCGGTTGCACTTGGCTGTACTCAGAACTCCCATTGAAATGAATGGAGTCCATTTTTGGGGCCTGTTTTCAAGATCTGCGCATGTCTCAGAGGTGAGACCTCTACCTATCAGGTATTTGTGGCATATTTTATCAATATGCCATAAATGTCTAAGACAAGAAAACGTCTTTAAGATTGATAATTGCACATATAGATCAATGTATGAGTCCCCCCTCTGTAAATTT
>JAODAL010047647.1:0-29710 GCA_025379985.1 Phyllomedusa bahiana | reverse complement strand
TACTCCCGGGCTTAAGGGCACTATGGCTTTTTTCCCAAAGCCTTTTATGAGTTAGGTGCGTGGGTGTGGCTTTTTGAAGGGCATGGCATACCGACAAGATGGGCGTGTCCATGCAAATTTTTATCACGACGCTACGCGCGCCGCCCACTAACATCTCCTGCTTTTCATTTTCAAAAGTTGGCAACTATGGTTTTTAGTAGTATGTTTTATTTCCCTTTGCCTACATGGCTGAAGCTAATCAGTGCAGGAGGAAACCCCTTTAAGTCCGGCTCGCTGCTGTGTTTTTGTAGCAGGCATCTTATATGTGTTTTTTAAACATTAAAAATGCACAAAAACAAAACAACCGCAGCGTGTGAACCTCGTGCTTCCAACACATCAAGCTCACAAACTGCGGCCGCCTTCTCTCTCCTTGGCCATTGCCACAGGCTGTCAGTGGTTTTAATCTTGTGGCTGGTGAATCGTGTCCATACCCGGACACTCCCCACACTGATAAGGGGCAGACGTCTCCCTTCTACTTCCAATAGCCATGAAATCTCGCGATATCTGCGCCGCTTCCATGTTGCCACGTTCAAAGCTCTTGGAACGCAGCGGGAACGTACGAGAGAAATCACAGCTCCAGGTCAGCCACGCCCACTATTGTGCTCTATCGAGGTCAGGGCTTAGAGAATACGCGCTCCCAGGGGCGTGGCCGCATCTAAGCCACGCCCGCACAGAAAGCCTATTGGCTGAAAGCTCTTGTCATTTCGGAAATTGGGCGTGGTTCATGCGCCGGAGCGCGAGGAGAGGGGGGTGGTCACGTCACGCAGCGTGGCTCGGGGCAGTCTGTGATCCGCGGCCGCTGTCACCGCTTCTCTCAGTAAAGGCGCAGATTATTTTTTTTTTGATATTTTTTTTTAAAGAAAGAATCTTTCCTGCGCTTCCATTTATTCCTATTACCTGCATAGAACAATCATGGCTCCCAAGGGCGCATCAGGAGCTACGCGGAGAGGTCAGTATGCGCAGCCCCATCACACCTGGGCAGCAGGGCATTCTGGGATGTGTAGTTCTGGATGAATGAGTGCTGCTGTGGAGTGAGTGCAGCCTGTGTGGAAGAATGTGCAACTTATGTAACCTCTGTCACAGGCGGCTCTGCATCAGAGCTGCTGCCTGTAACTTCATGGGCAGTAATCCTATAGCTATGGCCGCCCAGTGCTGGGCTCTCTGGTGCCAGGCACTGATTGATCACACAAGTTGGATTTTATGGGGTGCCTGGGAGTGTCCAGAAGCTCGCGCTCTGCCCAGTGACAATGAATGAGTTTTCCTTACACAATCCGAGCACAGGTAGCACGTCCTACTGACCGGACTCCCGCGTCTGATGTGAGCCCCATTCATCTCAGTAGGAATCTGGCAGCTTGAGCACGTTCCTGGCGTGGAGCTAACGACATTAATGTACAGCGAGCGGCGTCTCACTTATTTTTTGCAAAACAAATTGGCAAAAGTAGGGCACCCACATACGCTTCATTGAAAGCGCCTGAACTGTGTCAAAATCCACATCCATACAAAGTGAAATACGCAGCAGAAATCCAGGGGTGTGCTCAGATCTCTCCTGTGTCACAGCATGTTTATTTTACACAGATTAAACACAAATACATATATGTTACACGGCGTGAGCGTGCACGTCTGTGTTACACGGCGTGATCATACATATTACCCGATGCGAGGGTGCGTGTCTGTATTACACGGCGTGATCATACATATTACCCGATGCGAGGGTGCGGGTCTGTATTACACGGCGTGATCATACATATTACCCGATGCGAGGGTGCGCTTCTGTATTACACGGCGTGATCATACATATTACGCGATGCGAGGGTGCGTGTCTGTATTACACGGCGTGATCATACATATAACCCGATGCGAGGGTGCGTGTCTGTATTACACGGTGTGATCATACATATTACCCGATGCGAGGGTGCGTGTCTGTATTACACGGCGTGATCATACATATTACCCGATGCGAGGGTGCGCGTCTGTATTACACGGCGTGATCGTACATATTACCCGATGCGAGGGTGCGTGTCTGTATTACACGGCGTGATCATACATATTACCCGATGCGAGGGTGCGTGTCTGTATTACACGGTGTGATCATACATATTACCCGATGCGAGGGTGCGTGTCTGTATTACACGGCGTGATCATACATATTACCCTGATGCGATGGGTGCGCGTCGTATTACACGGTGTGATCGTACATATTACCCGATGCGAGGGTGCGTGTCTGTATTACACGGAGTGATCTTACATATTACCCGATGCGAGGGTGCGTGTCTGTATTACACGGCGTGATCGTACATATTACCCGATGCGAGGGTGCGTGTCTATATTTCACGGCGTGATCGTACATATTACCCGATGCGATGGTGCGTGTCTGTATTTCACGGTGTGATCGTACATATTACCCGATGCGAGGGTGCGTGTCTGTATTACACGGCGTGATCGTACATATTACCCGATGCGAGGGTGCACATCTGTATTACACGGCGTGATCATACATATTACCCGATGCGAGGGTGCCGTCTGTATTACACGGCGTGATCGAAACATATTACCTGATGCGAGGGTGCGTGTCTGTATTACACGGCGTGATCAAACATATTACCCGATGCGAGGGTGCACGTCTGTATTACACGGCGTGATCATACATATTACCCGATGCGAGGGTGCACATCTGTATTACACGGCGTGATCATACATATTACCCGATGCGAGGGTGCGTGTCTGTATTACACGGCGTGATCTTACATATTACCCGATGCGAGGGTGCGTGTCTGTATTACACGGCGTGATCATACATATTACCCGATGCGAGGGTGCGCGTCTGTATTACACGGCGTGATCGTACATATTACCCGATGCGAGGGTGCGAGTCTGTATTACACGCGTGATCGTACCGATTACCCGATGCGAGGGTGCGTGTCTATATTTAACGGCGTGATCATACATATTACCCGATGCGAGGGTGCACGTCTGTATTACACGGCGTGATCCTACATATTACCCGATGCGAGGGTGCCCGTCTGTATTACACGGCGTGATCATACATATTACCCGATGCGAGGGTGCGCGTCTGTACTGCCCGGTGCGAGCATGCATGCCCATATTACACGGCGTGAGCGGGCATGGCTGCCTTTCACTATGATCATAAATGTGTATGTTTTACAGTAAGCCCGTTATGCAATAATATAGATGTAGCGAGGTGTAACTTTGGTATTATAGAATATATACAGTGCTTTGTCTAGTTAGCTTTGTAACTAGTGGCATCGTCCTGTACTGGGTGTAATAGTAGATAAGTAACAGTAAACCTGTGAGACGCAAATAGTGAAGCAGTTAAGATTGGAAGGATGCAGCAATTAGTGTGTATTATACTGTGGGTCATACGTTCACTTATCTACATAGCACAATGTGGTCATGCGTGTATAGTATCTTAAAGGGCTTGTCCAGCAATATAAAAAACTAATAGTTCACTAAGGCCATGGTAGATAAAGATGATAAAAGAAAGTCCTGCTCACCTCCCCGCCCTCCGCTGCTGCCGCTCTGTGGCTCCTTGGTGCCCCGCTCCTCTTCCTTTCCAGGTCCTTGTCCTGATATACAGGAGAGGCTTAGGCTGTGTCTACACAGCAAATGGGAAAATGCCGTCCAAAATCCGATAGCATTTTAATGTGGCCGTACTGCAGTTTCTGGCGCGAGATTGCCCAAAATAAACGCGGTTGGCTTTCGGATTTCCGGCTGGTCCAGTACTTTGACTGTATGGAAATCCAGCAGAGGATAGAGCATGTTCTGCCAGCGGAGGGCCGGTGGTTTACAAATCCCACTGTAGACTACAGCACGGATTTTCTATTGCGGGCTATGGGCACCGGAGCACAGTTGGATTTTTGCGGATTCTAAATTCTGAATCCACTTAAATCTGACTGTAATCCTGTGCTGTGTAGACCAAGCCTTATACTCCATTGTAAGTGAATGGAGCTCAAACCTCTACTGTGTGTCTAGAGGAGCTGCTCACAAAGGGGGCGCGGAGCGGCAGCAGTGGGGGAGAAGCAGGTAAGTATAACTTTTTTTTTTTTTGTCTTTTTTTAAAATTTTTTTTTACCCACTCTGGCTTCATGGAACAATCATTTTCATTTGCTGGACACGCACTTTAACTTTAGTCAGCATAAAACTGAGGCTGTGGCGTTAAGCCCAGTTATTTTTTAAGCCTGGGTTGCAGTGGCTGCATTTCATCCAGCTCCACAAGTCTGGTTTTACAGCCTTGCATAAATATGAGCAGTAGAAGATGCGGTGCACTTATCGCAGTGGCGCGCACCCGCGCCTTACGGTGGGGCGGCGCCTTATCGAGTGGGCGCGCACCGCGGCGCAACTTATCGCAGTGGCGCGCACCCGCGGCGCACTTATCGCAGAGGCGCGCACCCGCGCGCACTTTCGCAGAGGCGCGCACCCGCGGCGCACTTATCCAGGGCGCGCACCCGCGGCGCACTTATCGCAGTGGCGCGCACCCGCGGCGCACTTATCGCAGTGGCGCGCACCCGCGGCGCACTACGCGCGCGCACGGCCGCCGCGGGGCCCCCCACTTATCGCAGCGGCGCGCCCCCGCGCGCGCACCCGCGGCGCATTATCGCAGCGGCGCGCACCCGGGCGCACTTCTCGCAGCGGCGCGCACCCGCGGCGCACTTATCGCAGCGGCGCGCACCCGCGGCGCACTTATCGCAGCGGCGCGCACCCGCGGCGCACTTATCGCAGCGGCGCGCACCCGCGGCGCACTTATCGCAGCGGGCGCACCCGCGCGCACTTCTCGCAGTGGCGCGCACCCGCGGCGCACTAATCGCAGTGGCGCGCACCCGCGGCGCACTTATCGCAGTGGCGCGCACCCGCGGCGCACTTATCGCAGTGGCGCGCATCTTTACACAGTGGCGTGCACCTATCTGCTTTTATTCTACTTAGTTCACTTTATTCCTGTATTGGCGCTTGTCACTAAAGGGGTGCTCTCATCTGTCAACGTCCGTGTTGTGGCATCTCCTCTCAGAGGACTGGAAGGTGGCTGCACATCTGGATGTCTGTGGGAAGTCTGACTATAGCTGAGCTCACTCATACGGCTGGATTCGGCACTCCCATAGAAGAGAGCAGCACAGCTGCGGCCACCTCTCCAGTCACAGTGGCTAACAAAGGATCTGGCTGCAACACAGAAATTGAAGGGGTTTTGCCATGTAGTACAATGTCTTGAGGTCCGCTCCTAACTCTTCACGAGCCGGCCTCAGAACGTCCCACCTATTCAAGTCTATGGCAGAGCACACTCGCTCGTAGTCTGTCTGGTAGCGAGCTAGGAGCTGGCCTCAGAAGGGACTTTATCAGATGGTAAAACCCCTTTAAAACATAGGAATATATCTGGTGCGTGTTCTGATTAGAAAGACGCAAAAATGGCTAAATTGTAACTGGAATGTCTTTGCTTTTTCCTTGGTAAATGTCCCTCTTTGTGATGCAGGTGGCACAGAGCCGCCACTGACCCGTCACACAGAGGCACCCTGTCTCCGGGGCTTTCTCCCAGAATTACCCTGTGTTGTCTCGGGGTGGGGATCAGCGTTGCCCGGTGAATGGACATCTGGAATGTGTTCTGCGGATAGCTATTTGCTTCTGGCTCCTAAGTCTTGGTTACTCAGTTAGTGAGGCTGATGTGTAAGCTCCGGCGCTGCCTCAGCCAGAAGGCAGGAGCTCAATTGTTTCCAGACCTGCCAGACGCGTAGGAGACCCCATGCCTCCATACAGGAGAGCTGCAGAATGAATGGGAGCGCTGTCTACAGGTGCAGAGGAAATCCTTCCCATGTGGCTCTGCAGCCGCTCACGTGTCACTCTGGAAGGGGGAGTTATGGGGAAAGCAGATGTGAAGGAGCTGGTGGAGCTGCTTGTACTAAGCTGTGATCCAGATGTTACTAAGGACAGGAGCGTGTGCCACTAGCTGCAGTCCTCCTCCTCCTCGTGCCCGCGTGTGGCACTAGCTGCAGTCCTCCTCCTCGTGCCCGCGTGTGCCACTAGCTGCAGTCCTCCTCCTCCTCGTGCCCGCGTGTGGCGCTAGCTGCAGTCCTCCTCCTCCTCCTCGTGCCCGCGTGTGCCACTAGCTGCAGTCCTCCTCCTCCTCCTCGTGCCCGCGTGTGGGCGAAGCTGCAATCCACCTTCCTCCTGCCGTGCCCATTGGCTGTGTGCCACAAGGCTTCAGACCTCGCTCGTGCCCGCGTGTGGCGCTAGCTGCAGTCCTCCTCCTCCTCGTGCCCGCGTGTGGCACTAGCTGCAGTCCTCCTCCTCCTCCTCGTGCCCGCGTGTGGCGCTAGCTGCAGTCCTCCTCGTGCCCGTGAGTGCCACTAGCTGCAGTCCTCCTCCTCCTCGTGCCCGCGTGTGCCACTAGCTACAGACCTCCTCCTCCTCGTGCCCGCGTGTCCGCTACTCAGTCCTCCTCCTCCTCCTCGTGCCCGCGTGTGGCACTTGCTGCAGTCCTCCTCCTCCTCGTGCCCGTGTGTGGCGCTGGCTGCAGTCCTCCTCCTCCTCCTCGTGCCCGTGTGTGCCTCTAGCTGCAGTCCTCCTCCTCCTCGTGCCCGCGTGTGCCACTAGCTGCAGTCCTCCTCCTCCTCGTGCCCGCGTGTGCCACTAGCTACAGTCCTCCTCGTGCCCCACATTCTTTATAGTTAAACATTGACCAGGAAAGGTGATAGCAGCTTAGACGTCCATCCAAGTGAATGTTTACATAGGAGCTTCACCCTTCATCTACTTGTTATCATTTACATTCTACTGACACTAATATTTTCTTGTGTTTTAACGATTTGCACATAAATTCTGTACATTTCTCATTGAGTTGTTTTCTTTTTTAGTATTTTCTTTATTGACAATAAGGCTACGTTCACACAGCGTTTGTGAAATCCGTATCTAACAATGTTCCCTTCAGTTTTCATTGATTCCAATGTACAATACATATTGTCGTTCAGAAGATACCCAACAAAGTAAAAGTATCTTAGTATTCTGGATCCGTCCAAAGAGGCGACGTGACAATTCTTGATCTTCGATCTGAGCTGGAGTCCACAGAGCTCGGATTTTCTTTCAGTCGGATTTCAAATCTGCCGTTTAAAAAAAAAAAAAAAAACTTAGACCATGTTCAATCCTCCGCTGGGTTTAATATGAGGTAAGAAGTTCTTGATTGCCCATGAAACGGTTATCCCACCACACCCTGCCCGCCTGCGCCACCAAACAATGACCACAGACAGTAAAAAATAGATATACATAAAACACATTCGTACTGGTAGGTAAATCAAACTATGTTTGTCATACCCCAACTACGCTACACTACTACGCGCATAGGCTCCAGCATGAAAAAACTCACCAAACTCCCAACAGCCACCTCTGACAAACATGATGGAACCCTGTGCTGTGCAGACGTAGCCAATGGTAACCCGTCCGTATAATGCTCCTCTGCCGTGGGGACGCAGCCTTATGTTTAGCGCAAACCTCGTCGAAATAGACTGTGGGCGGCCGCAGCTCTGTCACAGTATCTGCCGCGGTGCCTTTTTCAGAGCATCCCAATGGATACCTCTCCTATAGTGAGTAACGAAGTGTGAAACTAGCTTAATGGGCATCGCACACCATGATGACCAATAGGTGCTCCGTGAAAAAGCCAGATCTGCTTCTTGCAGGAAGAGCCCACTGAGACCTGTGAATGATGACCGTGGGGTCATCTGCAAAGAGCTGAGAGGTGGATGGGGTGTGTGTGTTTTTTTTTTTCCCCCACTATTGTAACCCCTTCCTGGCCAGTAGAAAGCTGTGATATATATATATATATATATATATATATATATATATATATATATATATATAAAAATATATATATAATATAATCTCATACACCTCAGTTTTATATAAATAAATGGCCATTAACTAGGGGGCCCCAACCAGCCCCAGTGACTCTTAACTGGGCCATCGTGTGAAGGTGCACTGCTCTTCGCATCAATATATATATATATAATAAAAATCATAAATAATCACAAACGAAACGACACACTATCAGAATCGCCGTTCTCCACCCCAACGCAGGCCCCCCAAACGCACACTGTGGGGCTGTTGTGCCCCCCATAAATTCCAATATTTAAACCATCAGTACTGTCCTGTTGTAACAGAGCTGTGATGGTAGTGTGGCCCGAGCCTCCCTAATACAGTTGACCCTGTTACTGAAGCCGGTTATCATTAGGTCTGTGGTAACAAAATGATTTGGGCCGCTTATTCCCATCTCTATTAGTAGAAATTGCATCAACATTTTTTGTGATCTATTTCCAACTTGTTACAGTTTTGCATCTGGGTGACACAGTTTTTCTGCTTGGCAGGAGATTTTATCATCCTATCGGCAACACATCGCATGTAAAAGCTTCCACTTAGTATTCCTTCCATTTTATATGAAGGCGTCCACTGTCCAGATGAGACTTGTAGCGGCTCCATCACTGCCGTTGCTACAGTAATTTGCTGTGGAAATGAAGGCTGGACTCAGTAAGGTGGCAGTAATGCAGTGATGTGTGGGTCAGTGCATCACAAAACGGCTCCCTCTACAAGAGCTGAATCAGCTGAATCTAGGCTGGAAAAGAACATAGGAAATTCCACCTTTGAATAACATAAAAAGGGCTGTAATTAACCCCTTTCAGGTCATACGCGTGTAAACCCAATGGCCCTGCCATTGCTGAGCAGAAGATTTCAAACCTGTTACATTTGAGCTGTAATCAAACTACATCTCCCAGCATACTCTGAAATTAAAGGGGTTTTGCCACAATGTAATGTTGACGTGGGATCCTCCAAAATGGGTATTTAATCATTTTTTCTAAATATGTGATTAAAAAAAGTCAAGCCTGTGAGAGCTACAGCTTTCTTTACATGCCCACTTGCCTGTTTGCACTTCTTATCTGATGACAGGGAACATGAAGGAGCTTGCAAGGGGCTGCGGAGCCATGTCAGTGTAAATGAGGCCTTTCTGCTGTATAGAGAATATCACTAGTTGTAATGTAATTAATCTTAGTAATACATTGCAAGGAAGCCCCTTGCTTACTACTTCTCCTCCCTGCAGCAGTTCATGAACACAGCATGATTTGTTTATCACTGACCTGAGCAGCTAACAGGTAAAAAGAAGTTCATTTGCTGGCAAAAACCCCTTTAAGGGTGGCTTTACACACAGTGTTTTTATTTATTTTTTTTGCACTGTTCTTCATTGAGTTTGCTGTGCTTTGTTTTCTCGCCATAAAACATTGCCAGGTGTTTGCTGTAGGTCAGTGGAAAGCCACAAAATCAACTTTTTTCTTTTCTTTAAAATTTGTCTGCACCTTCAAACCATCGGTTGATAAACAACAATTCAACATTTTGCATTCACCTACATGGTGGGTTATTAAACACTTATGTAATTTGTAACATATAGAAAATATGACTGAAAATAAAAATAGACTGTGAATACTTATTAATACTAAACGGCTTGACTGTCATTTATGTGAATATTCGTTTCCCTAAGAAAACAAGAATGAACTGTTACAGAAGCTAAAATAGAATAAAACAACACAGGAGTTGTCTGCTCTGGGACAATCCTAGCAGATCAACAGGAGATGCCATAGGTGTCTGAGAAGTGCAAATCCCATCTCTGGGACTTGTTCCTATCTTGAGAATGGTCCCCTGAACGCCTCCTTGCCTGACAGAGAGGTGGCTGCGCATGCGCAGCATTCTCCGCTTGTTTGAAGTTCTGAGTTCAGCTAAGTGACTGAACTCCCATAGAGCAGAATGAAGAGTCTGACATGCACAGCCACCTCTCTTTTAGGGTGCCTGTTATTTCAGATGTGGTTGATAACCCAGCGGTATCACATTTATGGCTTATCCTATTGACTGGGTCTGTATGTTCTTTCCATGTTTGAGCGGGTTTATTCTAGGGCTTCTGGTTTCCCTACACTCCAGAAGACATACGGATAGGTTAATCAGGAATTTAGACTATGAGCCCCGATGAGGACAGAGGCCAATGGGAATGATGACGATCCCTGTACAGTGCTGTAAAATATAACAGCGCCATCTAGCTGTCAGAGTTTGGGAAACGCCCTCAAATTCTTCTACAGTTGCTAATTCATACAAAAAGGTAAATCTATCTGATAAGTAAAGAAACATAAGAGAACCCTGGTGATGAAGCTATAGGGTTATAGATTTCCTTTCACTTTAAGATTCCCATAGTTGTCATGTATATAACCTTGTTGGAGCTGACAGGTGTCTGAGTCATTGTGGTTCAAGGTGTGTCGCCTCTTCCAGGTGATCTGATACTGTCATTATTAGTTTGTCAGTGGGTTTCTCATTCTGCCTCATGTGCTGTACCTACAACTTACTTATGGAGTTGTATTACTATACCCATATCATTCTACAGTATGGGGCTTTGCTGTGACTTTGGTGCCACATTATGAATGGGTACAATGTGGCATCACAAGGGGTGCCTACAGCAGCAGAATTTCCATACAACTAACAGCTGTGCCTTGTGAGACCTAAGCCTCAACGCACGATCGTCTGGTCCTATCGTTAAATAAGACCTAATACCACAAAAAGACTCTCCCAAAAGGTAAAAATACTAAAATAATGGGACAACTCCAAAATAAATACCTCTTTTAATCAAGATATGAAGCGTTAGTTGGGCGGTTCGCAGCTGTTGCACTTATGTGTTGGCTATAACCACTGCATATATCTGTAGGCCCAGGGTCACGTGCCACTCCACTAACATCATACCCATTACAGTAATGTCATAGGGACTAACAAAGACTCTTTAGGCGCACTTATTGGCTTGCAAGTCACATGGTACGAGACAGACATAACTTTGTCATGGCGAAAACCTCCTCGCATCCCCGCACCACACACATGACATAGTGTGCAATAAGGTAAAAAGTGAACAAAATATACCGGACACAAACCAACAAAATAAACAAATCCCAAAAAAACCCACCCCTTACCAATGCGTCACCCACACAAACAACCCAAACTGCATCCCCAGACCCCCATAACCCATAAAACGTTCAAAAAATAAAATTGTCCCCCCCCCAAGCATCAACACACCCTCGGCTCCAACCAGTCGCCCCACCCCCCCTCTAGAAAAAGCAACCCATCCCCTCCCCCACTCCAAACGGTCCACACCCAAAGCCAAGTGTCCAATATCTATCAAACCCCCCCCTCTCCTAAAATTTTCCTAAAACCAATACTCACCCCCGACCCCCTTCCAAACCACCCCTCCCGCAAAAAAACCTTAAGATACACCCAACAAACATCCCTTGATCAAGAAAAACCCCTTAGAGAAAAATTATCTAATAAAACCCAAGCTAAAAAAAATATCCTTTTCTGTGCCCCTACCAACCATCATACACAATCTTACACCCCCAATGCTGACCAACCCCCTAACTCTCAAAAAAAAAATCCCCAACCCTCAAAATCCTTTCCTCAAAAATAACCTCTTCCAACCTGGCATGATACGACGGCCATCCACAATCCCAGCCCCCTACACCACCCAAAACCCACACCCTCCGACTCCTGCCCTACCCACAAACCCGGCGCATGTTATTAAGGTGAAACTTTACTTACGAACCGATTTCACATCATGCTGTTATATACACTTAACTTAAAACAATACACCAGCTATTAAGTTAAAGAACAGTAGACACTAACCACATCACAAGGGTAACAATGTTATTGATCTTTTTGAACACTTGTGGTGAAGAGTTGTCATCCCACACATACAAAGAACCACCTACCCTACATCCCCACCAAAATTACCATGAGACTCCGCTACAATGGAACCATATAAAAATACTTCAAGATATGCTTGAATCTGATCCAGAGGCCCAGAAGATTCAGGCAGTATTGAAAAACCAAAAGGAGGATTTTCCCCAAATAACTAAAAAAAAAAAACTCCCAACACCCAAAGCAAAAAAAGGCTTCACCCCCCTACCCCAATTCCTAACCCGGCCCGCCACAGCAGCCCCCCAAACGCCCCCAGCTCAAACGCCCATCCCGTCACCAAAAACTCAACGCACTGACCGCAGACAGAAACACCCCAACCCTACGCCTACCAGATCCCCTGATACTATTCTCCGCACAGTTCGCCTGCCAGACTACCCCACGAAACCCACCCAGATTAACCCACGCATCAAAAACGCCCCCAATTGCCTTGACCAACAAAAAACAATTCACTCCAAACCCCTCCCCCAATACCCATCATCCCCACCCTGCGGACCAATAATGTAGTGCTACACAGAATATTGTTCAGTGTTTCCCAATATTGCCTCCCACAGATCCACAGCATACATACCTCAACTCAAATCACATTATTACCAGGCACTCTCCTTGGTCCAACGAATGACAATCCCAACCTGCGTAGGTTTGCCCCGCCGATACCCCCTTAGCCCCCCACTCACCCCCACACATGTTACCACCCTTCCCAATCCAACCTCCCCCTACCTAAATCCTCATCCATTAAAATCCCACAACACCAACTAATCCAGCAGGAGAACCATATTGCAAAAAGATCCTTAGCCCAGTGAGCGTGAAACTTTTTCCCTGGGCAGCGCTTATGCCTGCTCCAAGTCACAATACACACCTCATGTGAATGAGGCGAAAGCATAAAGGGAACATACAGGGCTGAGGAGATCGGAGACGTGCCAATTTTGGCAGGAGTCGGAGGGTCCGTCATACAAGGGACCCACTCCGACTCCCAAAATATATTATATAAGTTGGTCCAGTTTTTCTAGTTTGATTGCAGTGCAAAAGAGCAGAGAGGAATAGTGATCCGGCGCCATGCTCTACTTTCTGCTCCCATATCTTTCAGCCTCGATCACATGAGGAGAGTAAAAGATTACAGGCGCCTGCAAAGCGCAGCCCCAGGGGAACCCTCAACCGCTCCCAGTGACAAACGAGAAATCAGCAGATTTCCAAAACGAAGCAGAGACCAAGCCTAACTACATCCAACTTGACTATGGCTGGAGGTCAATTCCTTTATACCCTGACATTTGTTATCTATGTTTCACCGAACGGGCTATAAATGCAGGTCGAAATATCGCCCAGCATTTACACCGAGTGGCCGGGGGCGAGCGGGGGGCCACACCCACACGCCGGCCCGTAGACTTGCATTGCCAGCCGGCGCGTATTCACCGCCGCTGGTAATTCACATGTACACTTATCCTCTACCCCCCTGCGGGCGTATTCCCCGAGCAGAGAGTGAGAACGTAATCCATATATCCTCTATGGAACTTGGATTAACCCCATGTGAAAGACATGGAAGTCTACCAGCCGTCAAAAAGGCAGCACAAACCGTTGCCCACCAACCCGCCCAGCCCACCTACCCCAAACCCCGCCGAAATCCCCACGCCAAACGCGATAATCCTACCTTCCCCAGTTGGTCACCGCTATTGGTTGCCCCCAGCCCCAATTATAATGACACTCGTCTTTCCGAACACTATCCAGTCCCACCATCCCACCCATAGCGGACAATATGACAGCAGGATCGATAGGAGGCGATACAATATCTCATAACAAAATACCGCTACACCCCCCCAGTACCAGCATAGAAAATAGCACCAATACATAATATTAATTGTTCTAAAGTCGAATCTAAACCACACTCTAGTACACATGACCCGCCAACATTACCCCCATTGACGCCAAGATTCCTTCCCGGCACCAACACACACCCAACCCCAAAAGCTTAGAGACAAGAGCAAACAGTAATAAAAAATATACAGTCATCTACCCCAACCAAACGACGGCCAATTTACTTGCAAGTATTAAGCATCTGCCATAGTTCTGCATATACTTTCCCTTAACAAGCTTTGTTCTGTTTATGCTACTAAAAAATCAAATGTTTAATTTCTATTATTAAGTTAATATGAGGGAAATCCACCCTTTAGGTTTTCTCCCAAGAGCACTGCCTGAATCCTTCTGGGCTCTGAATCAGATTCAAACATGTCTTGCCCAAAATCTGTTCCCAGGTCTCTTCCACACATTCCCAATGTTGGTGCAGACTGGACTTGGATACAAATAAGGATTTTTCTTCAACTCTACCCACAAGTGTACAAAAGATCAAACTTTGTTTACCATTTTGCTTGTCAGTGTCTGTTCTACCTAAATAGCTTGATTATTGTATCATAAAGTAATAAACAGCCTGATGTTGCCATTTTACTACAGTAAAGTTATCACTTAAAGGGGTTGTCTCGCTACAAAGAATAGCTTTCAAATTGTAGGGAACACAAAATAAAGACATTTTCCAAATATATTGCTTTGTTCCTCTGTTTTCCCTAAGGAGATACAAGTGAATGTATGACCTCCCTGGCTATCTCAGTTCCCTCAGTAACCAACCTGTAAACAATTCTCCCCCTGCTGTTTGTTCAATGAGATAACAGTGTGTGATGTCATCACACAGGTCATGGCAGTGTCCATGCTGCTGAGCAGTAAAAAGCTTGATTTATGTAAAATAAACAGAACTGTCATTAGGGCTTTTGTTTTGGGGATCAGATAAAGCCTTCTGAGAGCAGTTTGAAAAGCTTCTTAGCTAATCTGATCTAATTAGCAACTGGGAAAGCATGGGCATGGAGCTGTATGCAAATGAGTCAGTCTGAACCCAGGAAGTGACAGAGTATTTCATTCAGCATTCGTTTAAACATCTGTAGGAGACAACTCCTTTAAACATGCGCCATGTATGAGGGAGTCGGGAGTCGGAGGTTTGGGAAATTGAGGAGTCGGAGTCGGGGCTTTGGCTTGCCGACTCCACAGCCCTGGGAACAGTAGCACTGGCCGGACCCAATGCCTCTTGCTCTTTGCACTGCATTGAACTAACACGATCAACTTATTATATAGTTTGGGAGTCTGAGTCGGTCCATTTTATGACGACTCCGACTCCTGCAAAATAGGCTCCGACTCCACGGCCCTGGCAGCAATGTACAGCATCAATTGCTGTGCCTTCCTGCACAAAAAATGCATCAATAACGCTCCGTGTGAAAGCTGCCAATTGTGATTCAAGTTAGTAACCCATTACTGTGTTTAAAGCCTTGTGGCTACAATCACACTAAGTGATTACTCCCTTTCCAAACAGTTTAGATAAGTTAAAGAAGCTTGCTGGTAATAAGGGCAGTTTAATTGGAGCGCAGTTACAACTGCTCCAAAACTGCGCTGTGCGAAAGCAGCCTTAAACAGTCCTCCTCATCATGCTGTTCACATTTCAACATCACGAGAGCAAGACAACACTTTACAATTGATCAAAGTATCTCGCCATTGCGCCATTCCTCTTGTCCTGTGTCGATGAGCCCTAAAACACATTGTGGTGACAGAAGCCCGATAACTGAAGACCATGTCCTGACTTATTACAATGTATATTGTTAATAGGAATACTTTGCAGTTAATATTGTTCTTGTTGGGTTGTCCCTCAAATTCAGATGTGGTTCTCAAGTCTGAAGACCCTGTTCATGATGAAGAGACCAGACTGGTAATTGTGTGGCCGTGGTGTTGTGCCTCGTTAGATGCCCGAGTTCTGCTCTGCTTTTCTTCTTTTATTTGCATGGTGTCTATAAAGTCTTTGGATTTGCTGGTTAACAATGCATGGAGTGAGGATTATGTGTATTTTCCCCTCCTACATCTTATAGGTGGGTATATGCTGTTTTTCAGAATATCTCTGGGACTCAAGAAATCATGAAGATTTAGACACCTCTTTTCTACTGTTTAGAAAGCAAATACAGCCAATATTGGCGTAAGTGGGGTGTCTGCTTAATGTGTGTAATGCAGGGTTTTATACGTTTGATGTGGTGCCGTGGTTACATTTACTATGCTTTAAATATGTGCATGTAGTGATACAGGCTAGAAGCATGCATTTGGTTGTATTGAGTGTACAGAAAGTGCCTAGATGCATAGCTATCTGTATTTTTTTTTTTCCATGTAAGCTAAAGGCACATGTAGTGAAAATTCAGCATTTTTTTCTGTGTGCAAATGGACATAGAAAATCCACAGAGGATACGCTACCAGCCATGATGAGAGTTGACCAAATCTCATCCACGTGCTGCAGAATCTTTCTGCATGGATATGGACTCGTATCTTGGTTTTCAAAATCCCCAGCATGTCAGTGTCTGTTCATTTTTGTTACATATTTCATTCCTTTTAATGTATAAGGGTAAAATGTGTGTTACATTGCTTGATTTGCGAAGCTTCACGTTGCAGTCTATTTTTCCACTGTGTAGAGCTATTCCAAGAGTCAATGTGCACACTACAGAAAAGCTGGGGAGTTTCTGTAAGTAAATCTGGAGTGGCAAATTTGCATCAAATCTTGCATATTTTAAGGGGGAAGATGCTGAAGTAAAATGGAAATATATCTCTAGCGGTTTTTAAACTGCAGATGTTGCTTTTTTTTCTGTAGCTCAAACCGCAACAATAATCTTTTATTGTGGAATTTGTTCTGTGGAGTCAATGGGGAAAATCTACAGCCGAAATGCTGCGGATTAAAAACCACACGATAGGTCAGTTTTCAGTGTGGCTTTTTTCCGGTGAGATTTTTGTATTTTATCCACACTGCTGATACTGTAATGACCTACAGATTTTTCACACAGAGATCTGTAACATTTTTATCCTGTGTGTACTTACCCTAAGGCCATGTCCCCACGGCACAGGTTTTCGGCCGTTTTTTTCGGGGCTTTTGCGGTTTTGCGACCGCTGAAAATGAGACAATTGTGCTCTAGGGAAAAACCCGTGCAGCAGTCCCCACTGCTGTCCCCACTGTACGGGTTTTCCGTCCAGTGGTTTTTCCACCCGCCCGCAAAAAATTCAACAAGCAAAATCCCCTTTGGGTTTTTCGGGAGGAATCTGGCTTGTAAATGGAAGGGGAGGGTTTTTCCCCCGCCCATCGCTTAGAAAGAGCCCCCCCCTCCCCCACGGGGCCCCGCAAAACGGTTTTGACCTCTGCAGGGGGAACGCCCCCAAAAGGGTTCGTAGTTAAAATTTGGGCGAATCTTGGGGCAGGATCAGGGGTTGGTGAGACAGTAATTTACTCTTGGGGGGAGGGAGGGCTCCGATTCATGTTTAACCATCTAAATGCAGCAGTGATCCGGGCTCCTAACTCCGATTAGCACCGCCGCAACGAGATTGCGGAGTGCTGATCTGTTACTATGCCCCAGGCAGGAGGTAATAGAACCACCATCATGGTACTCTCTTTTGCATTATTTATGTAATGCTTCCTAGTTTTCTAGTACTCTAGAGAAACTAATAGTCAAAGAAAAAAAAAAGTTTTCAAAATATAAAAAATACCTCCCATCACCCCCTTTTGCTGTTTTACAAATAAAAACGCAAAATATAGTTACACATAATTAGTATCGTCGCTTCTGTTAAAGTCCAATCTATTTAAAATAAACATTTTCAGCTTACAAAAACCAGGGGCGTTTCTTCCCTCCAGTGGGTGTTTCTTAACTGAAGGGGGATGACATCATCCCCCTCATGTTCATGCTGGGTCCCCAGCCCTGTCGATTCCAATCTCACTGTTTTCCCTCCCTGGCCCGTTTTATTTTGTAAAGCTTTTTTAAATAACATACCTGCATTTAATTTTGACAGTCTTTTTTGAAAACGTCTTTATGATCTCTTCTCCCCTCGCTGGAGGGTTTTTTACAGTTGCCGTGTTTGTGAAAAGGACAGTCTCCCCTTTTTGCAGAGAGTTAGGCACCTGGCACAAATTTTTTGTTTTTTTTGATTGTAGAATCAGTGCAGTGGTTTGTGGGGTGTGCAGAGTAAAATTTCTAGGCCCTTTAAACTGGTGAGAGAAGCAGGGGTGAGGCACATTTTGCTGTTTTCTGATTGTAGAACCCTGCGGTGTTGTTTTGTTTCTTCTGGGTGGCGAGTGAAATTCCTGCTGGGCCCTTACTTGAGTGAGAGAGACAGGAACGCGCTCCCGGAAACCCCACCCGGGGACCTACAGAATGTAAAAATTTGTAGAACCCTCGCCAAAGACCGGCAGGGGGGGAATCCGACCCTCATGGGGGGGAACAGGTTTACAGAAACAGATAAGGGGTCCGGATAACAAGACAGCTTTGCTAATGCATCAATTGCAAAGTTGCTTTTTTTCACTGTCCCCTTTTCTATAGCCATTTATTGAAAAAGTAAACCCTTAAATTTTGACCCCCTTTTTAAATAATTCTGGAGCACTTTCCCTTTAAAACTTCTGTGTGGTTGTCCTGTTACTTGTCTTAGAAATGCATTACCAATCTGTCAGATGGGCGTTACCAGTTGCACAGCTGAATTTTACACCACCCTGAAAACACCCAGTGACTGAATTTAGTTGTAATTTTTGGGAAATAGAGGAATGACGACACGAGTTTTAAGAGCAGTGCTCCCCAAATTGTTATTTCCTTAGGGCATGATTTTAACCTTTTTTTTAGCCGCGGCAACTTTTTACATAAAAAAAAACCCCGGGGGACATACCAACCAAAATGGCACAAAATGACACTAAAAAGTACATTTATCAAAAATTTTAAAAATATCGATTCTAGCCAAGATGCCCCCACCCTGTAGCCCCGAGATGCCCCACCCCCCGAGCCCGTAAGATTTCCCCCTGTAGCCATAGATGCCCACCCCCCTTTTGGGCCCCAGATGCCCACCCCTGTAGCCAGCAGATCCCAAACCCCCTTTGCCCGCAATGCCCACCCCCCGTAGCCAGCAGATGCCCACCCCTTAACCGCAGATGCCCCCCCCGGTAGCCAGCAGATGCCCAACCCCCGTAGCCAGCAGAAAGCCCACCCCCTTTTTCCCGCAGATGCCCACCCCCGTGGGCCCGTAGAGCCCCCCCTGTAGCCGTGATTCCCCCCCTTGTAGCCCCGTTGGGGCCCCCCCCGTAGCCCGTGGTGCCCCCCGTAAGTAAATTTTAAAATAACAAAAGATTAAACCCCCTGGGGGCCGCGGTCCCGGTCCGGAATGCCCCAAAACTGGGGCTGCCCAAACCCGGTTTTTAAGCAGTGTGACTTTTTCAGTGCTTACGCGGGACCAGCTCACAGGGGTCCCCATCGGCGGCAGAGCTGCCAGCCGGGAGAACCCCAGCGTCACAGGGGGGGCGGTGAGGTGTGCGCCCCCCGGGGCGCGATTTCAGGGGGGAGTCCCGGACAGGAACGAACCGTCCCCGCCTCCTCCCTGCAGCTGCTGGCTTGCGCGGCTGTTTTTAAATTTAGGGTTTTTTTTCCCGCAGAGTCAGGGGCGCTCCTTTCCGGGGGGCAGGGCGACCGCGGCGCCCCCCCCGGGTGGCGGGGGCCCCGGCCCCCGGGGGGAAACCCCACGCCCTTCCCGCCCCCAGGAAGGCCTGAACAAAACACAAGGGGGCACCATAGTTTGGGGAACCCTTTTCCCCCCGGCACACCCGGGCCATGGGTCGGGAAAAACTGGGGTTTAAAAAACAATGCCTTAGGGGACATAGGTGTTTGTTAAAACAGACCTGTCAGGAGAGGTCGGCTGTCAGTTTGGCCCGCCCGGGCCCGTAAGAATTCCTTTGGGAAATTTGGTGGAGAGATTTTCTCCAGTCATTCACGGGAGATAAGTCTGTGACATGCGGTAGCTGCTGCTTGCATGGACTGTGGCGGTGCCTAGTATGTAATGGCACATGATGTAGCATGCAGCGTCTGTTGTGGTTTAGTGTCATTTCAGTGTTGGACCGCTCACCGGTTTTAGTGCCACAGGATATTGGGAGTAGAAAGAATGTTGTTCTGTCCTGGCAGGTTTCTGATGGAATGAATAGCATTTCTGTGCGCACAGGGCTTTGCATGGCCTTAGTCCTGTAACTTGTTTGTGTGACCTGCGCTAAAAGGGCAGTGAAGCTAGATGTACACCACGTTTATTATGTCCATTTTGTGCAGGGGTCTCAAACGGCGGCCCTCCAGCTGTTGGGAAACTACAACTCCCATCATGCCCAATGTTATAGATGATATAAATGCATGATGGGAGTTGTAGTTTCCCAACAGCTGGAAGGCGGCAGTTTGAAACCCCTGATTTGGTGTGTACGGCTGGAAAGCTCCCAATGCATACAATAAGCATATCCATAGCGTGACATGGCTTGACAGAGGCCGAAAGCATGTCTATTTGGCTGGTACATGTCTGCGTGCCACAAAAAAATACAGTGGCACAGGATTCTGCACTATTCTATGCAGAGGCATTACAGAAATGTATATGTTACACGTGCCATGAGTAAGGGTTGAAATACCCGAAACGCATCGGCTGTTTTATGAATTTGCTGATGTGTGATTTTAAAGGAATTTAAATAAAGAAGCAATTTTTTTTTATAATGGAGCCAGAGAACACTTATTATGTTACACATGTGTGTATATATTTATTTCTGGTCTTCCAATGAAACCCTATGGATGATGGATGCCACTAGTTGGCATACATCAAAAACTTCTAGGTGCACATCCTGGCATGTACTTTAATCCGAAGCCAGACACATGGCGTGCACGCAGCTGTAGAGCTACCTCTAGCATGCTTCAAATATATGCAAATCAATTCAACTTAAAAGTTTACCACACCCCGCCTTTCACTTAGGGCTGGATAAACCTGGTCATCTTGGTAATTAACAAATATATTCGCCACAGAATTGAAAGGGGTTGTCTCACTACAAGGATTGCTTTTTTATGTTAAAGATCTTGCAAAAACAAGTCACTTTGACATATGTGTCTATTAAGTGTCCTACCTATTCCTAGATATCCCCTCTTGTATGGGCTGCATCAGTTCCTCCGGTCGCTATAGCTGCAGACCTGTTCAATCTCTCATGACAGACTGTCAGCGCTGGTTGTTATAGCCACAGACCTGGCTTCTACTGCAGCCTAGTAGAAGCCAGTAAACACGTCCTTGAATTGAAAAGGAAACAGGACTGAGGTAAGAGGAATCAATGTAGTGAGACAACCCCTTTAACCCCTTCCCCTCACTTCCTATATGTCTAACCACTAAATGTGTGAAGCTGTATGGTGTCACTGACCGCATCAAGCTCCATCTCTCCCAGCAGAAGTGGTCAGAGACTAGAGCTCCTGTGCAGAGCGAGAACATAGCAGCCTGTGCTCCGCTGCTGCATCGTTCTCTAACTGAAGCAGGAAGCTAAATACGACAAGCGGCTAAACATTGCTGAAGTAGATCTTCCTGTCTGCAGAGGCTCAATGCAAAAGTCCAGCGAGCTGCAAAGCCGGGCTGGTGTATCATCTGCTGCAGGGCATCTTCTGTACCTACTTGTTATAAATCAGTGCATCAATCATTCCTCACGTGTTGTGTGCACCCAACCCTATGTTGGCGCCAAACTTTTGGAGTTAATTACGATTTGTCCAGGCGTGAAATGTGCTGAAAACGTAGCATATTGTCAATCTATGTATATTTGCAAAATTACATTAACACAAAAAAGGAAGTGTGGAACAATGGAAGTGCGCAACGTTAAAATGAATGTTTAACAGGTTTGGAAGTCCCATGACAAATTCCTTTTAGGGACCATTGCTTCATGCCCTCTGGTAGGCCTGCCCAACATGCGACCTCCCAAAGGGTTTCTGGCGGCTCGCAAAGGTGCTGGGCTTGCTCAAAGTTTGCCACAAAATAGTTGATCCTGGTCAATCTGTGGGGTATTTGGGCAATTTTGGTCCTCGCCTCCTGTCAAGTTGTACAGGTCTGTCCTATGGGTTCCATGTTCAAGAATAAAGGGGGGGAAACAAAGTTTTAAAAACATCTCTACAACTTCATCTACATCTTCTCCCCACCCCTGATTGAATTTGATGGACATATTGAATGTCTCGTTTTTCAACAATACTAATTATGTAACTGTGAAATCTTTAACACACAGCTGACAATGGTTGAAAGTCATCGCTGGGGACAGTGGCTGACCCCAATGGTTTATCAAGGGCCAGTGGGGACCAGAGATGACTGGTGTAAAAAGAAAAAAAAACCTGATACACTTTATTTATATATGTGTGTATATGTGTGTGTGTATGTATGTATGTGTGTTATGTTGTGTGTATATATATATATATATATAAAATATAAATATATATATATATATACAAAAAAAAATTATATATATTAAAATTTTACATTATACACACATAATGTCTGACTAGCAGGGGAAACAGATAGGAATGTCCACTTTTGCAGAGCTTTCACCCCTTGCTGAACTGACCTGCTTATCTGGATCAACAGCCTAGAAGGCAGCAGTAAATCTCACCAGCATATTTGTGTTAGACATACCGGTGACTTAAAGTGATGAATTGTAAGTGTTTTATCAACCTTTGTACACATCAGTGGTCAATATATAGGGCTCAGAACCATCATTTAAGGGATAAATGCACCTGGATGTAACTAAGAATGGGGAATCTCTCTCCCTGGGGAGAGCACCATATAGGTGTGTGGGGATTTGAAGATGCCTCACACACCTATATGGTGCTCTCCCCAAGGAGAGAGATTCCCCATTCTGAGCCACTCATTGCCAGCCAGCCAGCAAGGTCTGCTCTACACTGATGAAGGGCAAAACTGTATGCCGATGATATATGCTGGCTTGGCTAACATCCCTTTTGCTTTCCAAACACTCAGTGAGTCAGAAGAAAATTGAGAATTTGTTACATCCAATAGTGGTCGCTTGAGCTTTCAACCTCTTCCCGTAAACTCCTGCAGTTAACCAGTTTAATGTAATCGTGGGTGAGGCGGCCTTGGTGTATAGCAGGGACACAAAGTTTCAGTGTCTACTTTTAACACCTCTGACTGGACTGTGCAAACCTAAGAGATTGGAAAATGGGCATTTTCACAGTGAGGTGAATAAATGGACTGTTAGGTTCTTGTTCTTCCCCCTGATTACCTTACTGCCCATTCATTAATATTCCTCATCTGCATAATTAACCGGTAGACCGCTCTAGGAACGTGACGAAAGCTGCAGCAATCGGCAGATCGGAGTCTGAGATGTGCAGCCCTTGCTCACTCATCAGTTCAAGTAAGCAGAAAAGCTTCTAAGGACTTGTAAATGTTTAGCCCTCTTTTTGTCTTTGTGTTTGGTCTTGTTGGATAGCGTTGTACGCCAAGATCTTCAGATGTATGTGGCTGATGCAGGTAGGTTCATAGTGAACTATGTAACTATGTAGGGCTGATTCAGATGACAGATTTTCTCATAGGTTTCGGTGCATAGTCCTCTTTAATTCCACCCTAAAAGCCTTGTGAATTCTGCCTCTAAACCATGTTCCAATAACTTTATTGGAATCTGTGCCATAATAAGGCAGGGTTCACACTATGGTACTTGCTACATGCAGGTATCTGTTATGGTGTGTAGGAGAAAATAGGTACTGCATAATAGCTGCAGCCGTCCATAGACCCTAATAGAACAAATATAGTCCAAATCTGGACTCCGTTCACTCTTAGGTCTATAGGCTGGCTTCGGCCATGTCACGGTTAGAGGTTGGACCCAGAGGTTAGACCTAGTTATAAGCAGACCCCTTTGGCCGTGTTTACACGGCTTATTCAAGCCGTAATTGCGGGCCGGATTTCGCCCACAGTTATGGCTTGAATAAGGGGCGCGGCGGGGGCGCTGCCCGCCAACCCCATAGACAATGCATTATCTACGGCGTGTACGCGCTGTAAATAATGAACATGTCACTTTCTCCCCCTCTGCGGATTCGCCGAGCGGGGAGGAGAGATGGAATCCACAGTTCTCTATGAGAGCAGTGGATTACTGTAATTACTGGGACGGATTGGAGCCGTACTGCAGCGCAAATACAGCGCACAGTACGGCTCCAATCCGTCTCAGAATAAGCCGTGTGAACGAGGCCTTTAGGTCAAATCGACATCACATATTTAGCAGGTGTGTATGTGTTAGCTTAAATGGGCTAATGGAGATTTTTGGTTTCGATGGTTCTTATTCCACCAGGAAACTGCAGCAAAAACTAAAGGCTTTTTGAAATATAGGCCCCATTAGAAGAATTGTCAAGGACTAGAAAAACATGGCTGCTTCCTTTTAAAAACATCACCACCTCTGTCAAAGGATGGGGCTGGTATTGCAGCTCAGCCCCAATCACTTCAGTGAAAGAAAGCAGCCATGTTTTTCTAATCCTTGACAATTCTTCTAATGGGGCCTATATTTCAAAAAGCCTGTAGTTTTTAGACAACTCCTTTAACATCCTACCTAGCCTCCATTGGCGGTATCTGTTGGGTTACCTTGAACAAGGAATCCTTACGTATACCATAGTGGGGCCATGGGAAACAATAGGGCAAACATAGTCTTTTTTAAACTACATTATGCTATCTCCTGAACGATATTCTGATGCATACCAGTAATGGACTCCAAAATTGTGAGGCAGCTTGAGTGGGGGCCCTTACATGAGGCGGCCTGAGTGGGGGCCCTTACATGAGGCGGCCTGAGTGGGGGCCCTTACATGAGGCGGCCTGAGTGGGGGCCCTTACATGAGGCGGCCTGAGTGGGGGCCCTTACATGAGGCGGCCTGAGTGGGGGCCCTTACATGAGGCGGCCTGAGTGGGGGCCCTTACATGAGGCGGCCTGAGTGGGGGCCCTTACATGAGGCGGCCTGAGTGGGGGCCCTTACATGCTGACCAAGTTGAACCTAATGGTATAGTATTCTCATGCCTGCTGTCTTATTATTGGGGCCACTCTGTCACAGATAAGCTTGTTTGTTCCAGAAGCGGGCACATCGCCCATTCATCCTAGCAGGGGATGGATGCCAGTGCCGTCCCTATAAGAACCTGTGAAGGGCGAGGGAGCCGTTAGTTCCCTGTGGTTCAAGGCTGTATACGGTTACATAATATTGAATGCTGAGACTTGACCTGTAACATTAACCAGGGCCTGGCAGCCTCTAGTGAGCCAGTAGGTGGAGAACTATACAAGGATTAGCACACCGTGCAGGGACTGCAGACTGCTCTCCTTTCTTGTTGTATTGCTTTTCAGTAAAGGTTAATAACCCCCCCCCCCCCCCCCCCGAGCTTCTGTTGGGTAATTAGAGGATTCTGAAGCCCAAATATTTCCTTGCTTTATTGAGAGAAGCAATTTCCCAGCATGCTGAATTTCTGCCGGCTGACATAGCCACCAGATTAAGGACGTTCTAAGCTTTTTATTCTAAGCTGTTAAGTACTGAAATAAAAAAATCAACTGTGTAATATGACCATTATTTGTATTGTGCATCGCTTTCCTTTGTATTGTGCATCGCTTTCCTTTGTATTGTGCATCGCTTTCCTTTGTATTGTGCATCGCTTTCCTTTGTATTGTGCATCGCTTTCCTTTGTATTGTGCATCGCTTTCCTGTTCTCTGAATGCCTTCTGCAATGAACTGAATGGTTATTTCTATGAGCGGGACGTGTATACAGATATTACACCTGTGTCCAGGAAGTCTCCAGAATAGCACAGAGCTGCCCCTTTTATGTAAAGGGATGTTCACACGGAGTTTTTGAAAAAAAAAAAAAGTATTCCAAAGCGATGCGTAAAACGCATCCAATATACACAAAAGTGTGCTTCGTGTTTGGATGCACTTGTGCTGCAGCAGACACGCATCCTGCTGCGTAAAATGGATCAAGAATGGACATGTCAATTCTTTGAACGGATCCGGAAGACGAATGTAAAACACGCATCGACGATCAGACGACTGAACACGGATGCGTGTTTTACATTGAAACTAATGGGAATCACTCTGCACGTTGTTAGTTGCGTGTTTGGGTCTGAAAACGTATATAAGCGCATCTAAGAAACGCTGTGTGAACATGGTGTGAATATGTCATGCCTGTTTAGTGGCTTGTTAAAAACAATAGGCCCATGAAAAAAATTACAAGTGTGGTCAATTTCTCCTCTAGTCTACACTAGATATACTTCTCTGAGAACAATATATTATGTCAGTGAGGTTTAAAGGTGTGTTTACATCTTGCACTTTGATGTTATATTGATAGGTGCAGGTCTATCCCACATTGATGGCATATTCTATCTCAGGATTTGATTTGAATGTCTGGTATATCTGTTAATTTGAAAGAAAACGTAGTGAAATGCACATCCGAAAAACGTATCTAAATACCCATTACAGATGCGATATTGGATACGTATTTTGGATGCAGATTTCGGACTGAGTTCAATACTTTACGTATTGAAAAAACGTATCACACATGCTGTGTGAACCTACCCTTAAGCTTAAAAAAAAAAAAGCGTCTGCAGAAAACGTTTGTTTAATGCATATTTTTATGTTAAACACCTTTTCAAAGAGTTTTTTTTTTTTGTATAATTTTACAGATCACCATCAAGAATTTTAAAAAATCCCAGACGTGTGTAGTTTTTACTTTGGCCATAAAGGCCTAATAGTCTCATACATCCTGTTCTGTACAAAGAACTTTTCAGCAGTCTCCTCATTATCAGCACAGGCAGGGTGACACCAATAAAATTGGTAAATAAAATTAAAAAAAAAATTGCGGATGGATTCCCCTGTTAAGTTTACAGTCTGAGGGCTGGTTCACACGGCTTATTCAAGCCGTAATTGCGGGAAGGATTTCGCCCGCAATTACGGCTTGAATAAGGGGTGGTGCGGGGGCGCAGCTCCCCGGCCACATAGACATGCATTATCCACGGCGCGTATTCTGCTGGGATAATGTGCATGTCACTTTCTCCCCCCGCGGCGGATTCGCCGAGTGGGTAAGAGAGACGGAATCCATAGTTTTCTATGAGAACTGTGGATTACCGTAGTTACTGGGATGGATTGGAGCCGTACTGCAGCAGCAAATACGCGCGCAGTACGCTCCAAATTCAGTCGCCCAGCAATAAACTCGTTGTGAATGGCCCCTAATGGCAGTTTACACTGCATGAACCAAATTCCAGTTTGGGAAATCACACCATATTTTATGTTTATTTGGCATTTTTGCCGATTTCAAGCCGTCCCACTCACACCCACATGTTCATGTTCTGCCCACTCACACCCACATGTTCATGTTCTGCCCAAAAACCGGACAGCAGAATAAACATGGTCTAAGTTTTTCAGAATGCCAGCAGTGTAGAAAACCGGTCGGAAAATCTGTGCAGTGCGGACTGCTGCACGGATTTTCTATTTATCAGGAAGGATGACAGTCGGTTTACAGATGGCTTTCAAATCCGAAAACAGTCTGTAAATCTGATTGAAAACCTGTGCCGTGGGGACAAGCCCTAAGAATTAGATAGTATTAATAAATCTTCCCCATCATTTTGTAACCTGCTTGTATTTATTGACTAGAAGCAAGGAACGTGAATGCACAGGGAATCTGCTTCTGTTCAGGGGGTCCCAGCCCTACTTTACCTTATATAGGAGGTCAGAAGCTGGCCCCTCTGCTGGTGTGACCAACCCTTCAGCCAGCGTTAGATAGCCTTGTTTTGTCGTTCCAAGTGCTCCTATCCATCCACCTGATTGAATTGGAGAAACCTTTTTCTTTGGGGTATGGCCGGAGCCGGCGTACTTGCTTTCATCCTGCTCTCTTTGGAGTATGCATGTAATGTTCACTATTTGCCTGTGGTTGGTAGTTAAAATTCTTTGTGCTTGTCCTGAGACAGCTGTCAACTGTGTGTGACTTTGATTTATTACATGTTCCACATGTATTTCCTATTCTGTCACATGTTGAACCTCTCTGGCTGGGAGGAACAGCATGGGTACAATGTTTGATGTTCAGATCATTGTCACAAATTTAATTATATTTAAATTACATCTCTTCACCAACCCTGCGGTCTCTGAAAGTGTACCAACAGCTAGGAAGATTGTTTTTATGACAGGCTGTATAGTTTAGGGGTTTTTAGTATATCTCCACTGTTTATGTTGGCAGACCTATGGGCGTGTTAACAAAAACGTAGGCGTAGGAGAGGAGGCCTGTTTCATTTCTATTACATTGAATAGATACATTATGGAAAGGCTTCCATACTGAATAAGTGAAGCTTGGCAACAGCTTTCTGCAGCATGGACTTGGCATACAGTATGGACGCCAAGAGTTGTGCACTGCAAATCATCATTTTATGGAAGAAGCTTATCAACTATAGTAAAGTATTAGTGTTCACTTGTCCAGTCTAGAAACAATCTAACCTTGGAGTTTTGTAGAATTCGGAAGCGATCACAGAGCATTTGCAGCTTTGTTATTAAATCTGTATGCCAGTGTTGGACAAATCTCAGAAATTTCAATGTTGGTGCCTAACTTTTTGTCCAGGACTCCACAGCGACATTTGGTCATCCACATAACATTGCTGCATTACCATGACTTACAACATTAATGTTTCTTATGTAAAAGAGGGACCTCTGATCAGGTCAGAATTCTGGGTGAGCTAATCAACTTGCCCATTACGCAAATTTGCTGGTCCATAACATATCGTGCAAGAAATAATTCACCTATTTTTTTAAAACACAGAGCACAAGCATTTCTTTGGTCAGAAAATTTCCGTAAAAATGAAAAATAAGGCAACTAAATTTCCTCACTTCCCTTTCATGACCCTGATTTAAATTTTCACCTAGAATATTGTAATTAATCAGCCGTAAAAAGATTTTTTATTTTGTTTTTATACCCCCAGTTATGGGGGATACAGGGTTAATCTGCTAGAGGAAAACCCCAAGCTGTTCAAAAAGGTTTTAATTCTGATTTTTCATTCATACCGAGGCAACAGAAACCCACCCAGACTGTGCGAATTGACAAAGTTTCCCTAAACTGTTGCTATCAACCCCCCCCTGCTCCATAATAAACAGGAATCCCTTTCCAAAATTTTAATGCAAATAAAAACCCCTGAAAGGGAAAAAAGGATAGCAGCAAGATCCCCCTTTTGCTCAAAAGCGAAAAAGGTCTACAACCTCACAATGGAGCCCTTCCTACTAGAAATAAAAATTCCTCCCCAAAGCTTTTAAGTTAGTGACCCAACACTGTCCCTGTGGGTCAACTGAGCCCCCCTTTTCCTAAATTAAAAAGAAATGTTTTATACCCTGTTTCCCTAAAAATAAGACCCCCCCGAAAATAAGACATAGTGCTTTTTTATGAAATTCGCGTTTGGTGCTTATGCTAAAAGTTTGTTGATAAAATAAATTTTGATTTTTTATTCAACAAAAAATGATTTTTATTGTTCATAAAAAAAAAAAATCCCCCTTAAGGGAATAAGTTTAGTCTCTTTGGCTATCTCACAGGGCTTATTTCAGAACGTTTTTTACATGGGTTTTCCCGGGCCCCCGTAAATACGTTCTGAAATCATTTAAAAAATCATTGCAAATAAGTGCCACTAAGTGTTTTTCCGACGGATTCCCCTTCTCCATTCATTGTGGGTGGGAACCCGTCCGTAAAAAATTGCCCAAGCAAATTTTTTTATCGGGAAAAAACATAAACATAAACAATCCCCAAAAAAATACCCATCCGTCCCTCCCCGCACCCCCTCAAATTTTCCCCTCACCCCCTTAAACCCGAGGGACCGGGGAAGAATTTGTCCGGGCTTCTCCTTTCTGCCGCCCCCCCACATGCTCTACTGCCCCCCCACCCTTTTCCCACCTTCCAGTCTATTTTTCCCAGCTGTCCCTCTAAACCTTACTGCTATCTGTAACCTCTCTTCTCCACTGGGTCTTTCCATCTTCCTTCAAACACGCCTTTCAAAACCCCCTTTACTAAAAAACCCCTCTCGGGAAACCCACCCTGTGCTCCCAACTCCCGACCATTCTCAAAAATGCCCTTCTCT
>JAODAL010047646.1:17500-29710 GCA_025379985.1 Phyllomedusa bahiana | reverse complement strand
AACCTTGTCATACAGAATATGTAAGATCAACTCCAGCTAAAACACTAGTCAAACTTTGCAAGCCAGTATGATTTGCCAAGAACTTTTCAAAGGGGTTATATAAAAGTAGTAAAAAAAGTATTTTCTTCCAGAAATAGCACCTTTTTTACCCCTGCTTGCGTATGGAATAATATATTAGCCTAGAAATTGTTTTATTATTAACTCTCCAAACAAGTACTACTCTCGAGTAGTATCATCAATCCAAAAATAAAATTTAGAGCAATAGGATCTTTACATTTTTTCATGTAAATCTGTCTACAAAATGCACGTCAGAGGCTTTCTAAATATAACTACAACTTCTGGCTCAGGTAAACCACATTTAAATTGGTCTACCTGTTCCAGCAGTAATGCGCCTGGTTTTGCCGTACTAAAGTCATAAATGTGTAGAATCGTATGGTTGTGGTGCAACACGCCTCCAGAACTCCCCCGCCTCTTAGGCACATTACAAAGTGCCGTAGGTGCTTTATAATGCACCTAATTTTGGAGTACATACAGTACATCTAGAGAACAGGGCTGTACATACATGTCGCCCCAGGAGTCTATTTTCATGCTATTATTATAATATCTTATATGGCACCTACACATTTCACAGTTTTGTACAGCTTTTTATTGTCATCACTAGGATCACTATCTAATTAATCAATCTCACACATACACAATTACAGTAGGGTCCATTTCGTAAAAAGAAAGTTGACCTACCAGTGGGTGTTTTTGAAGTGTAGGAGGACACCAGTATCCATAGGAAACCCATCAAACACCAAAGGAACATACACACATGCTATACATGTTGCCATTGGCTCAATTTGAACTCAGGACCACAGTACTACAAGTCAGTAATCCTATCCACTGAGTCAACATGACTACCAGTAAAATAATACTTAAAACCTGTTTATTATGAAGAAAATTGCTGTTTTCACATCTATTGTCCCAAGGACGTCATTGTTACAAGCAAAACAACTGGAAGACAGATCAGATCACTCTGAACGATCACAGATGATGCACTTTGTTTTTTTTTACTAAAACAGAATGACTGAAATCCATGGGATATGTTTTGATGTTCATTTTTTAATGTCTTTTGCTGAAGAAAGACAAGCGGTAACAGACAGGAAAAAATGATAGGCATGAACAAACCCTACTCCAACCCAGAGTGATTGCCAAAAGTATCAACAAATATTCATACTATTTGACTGAGCAGGTCATGTTTCCTAAAACCACTGATGGCAATGGTCTTCCACGGCTTTTTGCAGTCCCTCTCTAGGGAGCCCCCATATTACCTTTATATGCCCTTATTGAGTATCAAAAGGGGTTTCAAAAAGGACAACCCCTTTACCAAACAGATATGACACTGTAGAAAATTTATCTAACAGATATTTACTCTAGTTTCTCTTGACCAACATGCTCCAGTATCACGTTCCTACAAGGGACTGTCAATGACTGGTAAGATATAGTAGCCTACGTCTAAGGGTGTATTAACTCGAAACACGTCAGTGTTCTCATGGCCGTTGGATTTTCGATATTTTGAAACAGCCAAGAATCCGACGGTACACTGTGCTGTACTCTATAAAGCACTGTTTTTTAACCACCACGTTAAAAATCCGGCGGAATATGCAACATATTCCGCCGGAGTCCCACGGTTGGCTGTCAGATTCCTGTACATTCAACTGTACAGGCTGAGGGCAAAAACTAGAACCAAATGCGTTTTTTGTGCAAATCAGCGCCAAAAACCACGATCCTGCATAAGGCAAAATGCCGTCAGCTTTCTGACGGATTTTGTTCTATGCCATGTGCACTTAGCCTTACATATCGATATTTGTGAGGTTTTAATGTTTGCATAATAAAAAATTATTTGCTGCTGGATTTTACCTTTCTTCAGTTGTTAACATATTAAAGGTAAAAATTTTTACAAACCGTAAATGAGTACAAACTAAAATCTAAAGATATTGCATTTACTCCAGACCTTTAAATCCATCTTGGTTGATGTCTCCTAAGCTTTCTATGGTTAACCCAAACATGGATCCATCAGTTCCATTCAGCCGAATAGGGGGAGAGCCATCCAGTTTTCCACCTTTATTCATGTATACATAGACTGCTCCACCAATCTCTTCCTTGCGTGAGAAGAAGTTAGGGGCTCCCACCAACAAATCTGTCCAACTAAATTAGGTACAAAAGAATAAAAAACAACAATGCACAATCATAATAATGAAAAAATGAAGATGACAATGCAAAGTGAAATAAATGAGATTATAAGTAAATAAAAAGGAGAGAAAATAGAAACATACACAATAGGTTAACATTAATGCTTACAAAGTACTATAAGGGCTTGTTCACACGGAGTTTTAACTCCGTGTTACAAGCGCTTTTTAGATCCGTCTTGGGGACGGACAGGACGGACCCAGAGAAGGATCTAAACAATTAGCAGTGAGTTTATCACTGCAGTTATGAGGAAGACGCAGCGGTGTTCACATGAGAGATCGATGCTGCTTTTTCCCCTCCTGCCCGTCGGCTCCGTTCTTGAAAGAATTGCATTTCAATTCTTTCAAAGACGGACCCGAGCAGCGCTATGGAAACACGCAGCGGCGATCTCTCTTGTGAACGCCGCCGCATCTTCCTAATAGCCCACAGTGTTAAACTCACTGCTAATTGCTTAGATCCGTTTCTGGGTCCATCCTGTCGGTCCCCAAGACGGATCTTAAAAGCGCTTGTAACACGGAGTGAAAACTCTGTGTGAACAAGCCCTAAATACATATTAATAATATAACAAGATATGTGTAAACTTTCATTATAACTGGATCTAGACTTACACAAAAAGAGACGTGTACTAAACAATAGTAATTACAATGTTGAAAGTACAATGTTACATTCTTACTTTTGCTGACATGTCCACACCACATTTTATACCTTATATGTTTTTGGTTAAACATATGTCTATGGTTTATATTTTTGGTTAAACATACAGTATATGAATGTACACTGTTTTAAGAGAATATTTTTTTTCTATGTGTATGTATGTTTCAACAGGTGGTGTTAAAATGGCATAAGAATGCACATATATTATGAACTCAGTTGGTAAAATTCCTAGAATTGATAAAAATCTGCACTATTAATAGAAAGTCGACTTTGCTTAGAACCTTTCAGGCGTATCCCCTACCGCTATTTGATATATACTTACATCAGAATGCCAGAAAAGGAGTATGAGATGAGCCTGTCCAATACGCTACAGATAATAGCTGTTAATTACAGCTAGCTAGCAGCCAAGATTAGAGATAGCTCCAAGCACCATTCTCCCCTATTAAGACCGCTGGGTGCCGAGCAGTTCTCATACCAGCCAGAGGCCTAATAAACTACTCTTATTACACTCATCAATAGGCAGTGCGTATAGGAGAGCTATATTTGTACACTGTTCTGCAATATGTTATTATCACACCTCTGAGTGGTCAAGTACACTGCAGAGACTTAATAAAAACATAAAAAATGTTTTAAAAAATGAGAATAAAATTTTAAAATACTAACAGATCACAACATCCCTCTTTTGCCATTTTACAAATAAAATAATTAAAACAAGTTACACACAATTGGTATTTGAATATTGAATAACTTATCTGGTATGGTGAACTATACAGACAACAAATTGCAGTGCCAAAATTCAATTTTTTTGGTTTATTTTGTATCTCCAAAAATTGGAATAAAAAGTGATTAAAAAGTTGCAAAGACTGAAAATCTCTCCTGGGGAACCGGGGAAGCCTTTCTTAAAGTATGGTTTTGGTAATGCCTACTTGTTGTGATTCCATTTTTGGCACTAAATAAACAGGTTGTGCACAGGACCATAATACGGCCATGTACATGAGCCATTAGCATTTTCATCAAGATAATATTAGAATTAATTATCCATTAAATTTTCTGGGGTTAGAACATCTCTTGTGAATAATTTTCAGAGCAACATTTGCTATTTTTGCTCATAAAAATTAAGCCAATATTACTAAACATATTGGTATTCTGGGAGAAAACACTTAACCATTTTATGGAAGAGCATCCAGGTGGTGGTGGCAGTGGTGACACAAATGAACCTCTGTATTATAAATGGTACATGGTGTAGGTAGTGGGGAGCTGGTACAGATTTTGTATTTGGGCCCAGGAAAATTCAACTTTCAGAAAATATGCTTTATAACAAATAGGCAAGAATATTAATTTAAATGCATAATTAGGTTCCTGAAAGTAGAAATAGTCAGCCATGTTTAAAATCATCATCTATAACAAAATAAAAGAAATAAAGAAATAATACTGGATAGTAAGCATTTCCTTATAATGACTGAGCTACACAAAATAAAAGTGTGATTAGCAACATGGAACAATGAGGTTCTAGCACAGCAGATCCATATTTAGTGACTTACCTATCATTATTGAGATCCTCCATTGCTACAGAGTACCCAAAAGATGAGGCCAGAGTCTCTCCCCACAGAGTAAGTTCTGGAACAAGTTGGCTTCCCCCATCCCGGCGCAGAATAACTACAGCACCTGTGTGATTGGCCCGGGGGGCTCCGCTCACAAAGCTCAGCTTGTTCCGCCCTGTCACCCCCCACCCCGAGTCCACTGAGAAACCTGGAGAATGTAGGTCAAGAGTCAGCAAATTCTTATCAGAAACAATAATTACACATATAAAAGCATCACACGTTGAAGGAGATGTTAGAGAAATGAAACAGCACTGAGGGTTAGAGATAGGACACCCATAAACCAGGAAGCCAAAGTAAAGATGAAAGGTATTAAGGCCTGCATTACGAAAAATTCCTACTACATTTTGTTTGGTAGAATAACAATATTTGATTAATTAGTGAAATGTAAAAAGGCTGTGTACAGGTCACTCCGTGCACAATACATTATGTTATGTGTTAGGCTGGGGTACCATGGTGCAGCAGCTACTTGCAGAAAAAAACATAGCTGCTATTGGCCATACAAATTTGCTGGAGAAACAAAGATATCATTAGAAAACTTGTCCAGACATTGGCAGATGGCAGTTTACTCCAGACTAAACCATGGCCGTCAATGACCATACAAGATTGCTGGAGAATTAGTGATTTCACTAGAAAACTTGTCCAGACATTGACAGATGGAAGTTTAGTCCAGACAAAACCATGGCCACCACTGACCATACAAGATTGATGGAGAAACAGTGATTTCACTAGGAAACTTGTCCAGACATTGGCAGATGGAAGTTTACTCCAGACTAAACCATGGCCACCAATGACCATACAAGATTGATGGAGAAACAGTGATTTCACTAGAAAACTTGTCCAGACATTGGCAGATGGAAGTTTACTCCAGACTAAACCATGGCCACCAATGACCATAAAAGATTGCTGGAGAATTAGTGATTTCACCAGAAAACTTGTCCAGACATTGACAGATGGAAGTTTAGTCCAGACAAAACCATGGCCGCCAATAGCCATACAAGATTGCTGGAGAAACAATATCACTGGAAAACTTGTCCAGGCATTGGTGGCCGGTAGATTAGTCTGCACACAGCTGCCACACCATGGGACTCCAGCCTTACTAAACAGCAAGTAACGATAACATTCATTTTAAGAAATTAGAAGGATATGTTATAACTAAAGCAACTGTCAGGTTTACTAAAAGTTGTCAAAAAATAAAAATTCACAGATAGCAATGACAGTATTTCTACAAACCACTGAACTCTACAATGACATACAATGGAAATATCATAGCAAATAGACCATATTAAATGTAGATGTGCACATATGAGCCAAGCTATTACACTGCCTTATTAGATAAGCATCAATGTATTCTACACTCGCTCAGATGTAAGGGAATGAGAACATCAATGTACACCGCAGTTTTCCAACCATGTGGGATAATTTCATCTTTTATCATTAAATGGTTTTAAAGTTATTTCATCCTTGATATAAAGCATTATACTTTATACGTATAGTAACACCTAGACAATATCAGCTGTCTAGGAGCACCTCGGACTGAAAAACTCAGGTGAACACTGTTTAAAGCATGAATTCTAGATATCCAATACATAATCCTAATTGTGGTGTCTAATTGGCTATTACCTAAAGCTTGCAGTGTTGACATGAAATGTGTGAGTGGTCAGCACAGGACTCTGGATTTTCATTAGCCGTGGATCAGCTCCCACTTATATTCTGGCTCACTAGCTACAACACGTGTTAGACTGGCCGTCATTAGACTCCACTAGTTTTAGTTGTATCATCTCATCCCATGTATATAAAAGTCACACGGGACCCAGTGGGATACATATAACCAAAACTAGTTGAGCTGATACTCTAAGTTAGAAATGATAAACATGAGGTTATAAGTGACTTCATCCACCTTTTTAGTAAGAATTTGTGTATTAGCAGATATGTAAAATGAGGTATGGAATAAAAACATTATTATTATTATTAGTTTTATGTGCTTTTTAATTTGCCTTATTAACCAAATTTATTAAAGCCAAAGTGTCTATTGAACAAATCTCTTACATATGCTTGAAAACGCGACACCACTGTCCAAAGCAAGAACTCCGCTTGTTATTTATTTCAAGCTAGATGTTTGCTTGTCACCAAATTTGTAAGAACCCTAATCCGATGAGACCCTTTTTGATCACACCTGCATAGTATGTGTAGTGAACACCACCTATAAGAAAAGGTACATACTGTATCAGTTTTATTACACAAAAATTTTGCAAAAATCTCTGTGTAATACCAAGGGTTTCCTTTAGAAAGTCATGACTGTACTTTTTGAGAGTCCAATATCTAGATACGAATCCCTTACCAGAAGGCTCTGTGATAACCAGAAGAAAATGTTTCGCATATGATGTCAGCATTAGTGATAGAGTCTGCTACATAAGTGCCAAGAAGTTATACAAGAAACTGAAAATTCACAGACTTTTTATACACAAAAGACATGAATCTTCAAAGGAACTTAGAATCTTTAAAAATAAAATGCAATATAAGTAGAGCAGTTATTTACAACAGGTCAAGAAATAAACAATCTGGAAACTTGTGAGTCGTGACGGAGGGATCAGTAATTCTTGCTCTTATTTGTTTGCTATCAGGGGTGATTTATGACCCTCACAGTTCATACATAGTAAATAATGAGACAATCTATTATTTACACCCAGGCTATACGATACAATCGTATTTGCTCCGACAAGGCAGACCTGGACAAACAACTCCTGGACCTTAGGATGAAATTTCTCCAATTGGGATACAAACCAAAATTGACAGACAACCAGATAAACAGCCATTAACAGAGACAGTCTGCTTATATATAAAGAGACCCAGGATGAAGCCTGAGTGCCCCTAGTTTTCACCTACAACCCACAGCTGGAGATCCTACGAAAGATTGCAAAGGAACTCCAACCTGTGCTACATAGGGACAAAAGACTCAAAGAAATATTCCCATTTCCCCCTCTATTTTCTTTCAGCAACCACCAAACCCGCAGCATATTATTGTCCGGACATGAATTCACACAGATTCACTATTAACAACAGCAGAACAGATCTCCCAGTGGCCGCACATTTCTCCGGAGAAGACCATTCTAATGAAGATTTGCAGGTTGTGGTTTTAATGGGAAATTTTAAGACACAGAGGGAATGAAAGGAATGGGAATATAAATGAATGCAAAAATTTTAAACTCTGCAATTTGGACTTAATATTCATGGCAGTTTCATGTCACACTATGTATAAACTGTGAGGCTATGTTCACACGGCGAAATTGCGGGGCGTACAGTACGCCCCGAAATTATGCTGGGTGTTTGTGAATCGCGCTGATCGGCGCGTACTCCTGCGACGCGGCCCCATAGATTAGTCATTACTCGCTGCAAATAAGTGACATGTCACTTATTTCCCTGGGCCATACAATACAATCGTATTGTACACCCGGGGAGAGGAGGCATAATCCATAGTTCTCTATGAGAACTGTGGATTACCGTCATTTCGGCGCACATCTCGCTTGTATTAGAGCGCAAATACGTCACGAAATGCGCGCCGAAATTTGACCATGTGAACATATCCTAAAGGGGTCACAAATCACCCCCTGATAGCAAACAGATAAGAGCAAGAATTACTGATCCCTCCGTAACGCCTCACAAGTTTCCAGATTGTTTATTTCTTGACCTGTTGTAAATAACTTCTCTACTTATATTACATTTTGTTATTTTTAAGATTCTAAGTCCCTTTGAAGATCCATGCCTTTTGTGTAGAAAAAGTCTGTGAATTTTCAATTTCTTCTATAACATCATATCTGAAGAAGAGAGCTAGTACTCTCGAAAGCTTACCATCAAATATACTAAGCCTCTAAAAGGTATTGCCTGATTTCTTCACTCTTCTACTACTTTCTATGGTATAGCATTATACTGCATAAGTGCCGAAACAACTTCTTCTAGACAGACCATCCTCTTGCCATTAAACCTCTAGGCTCATCACCTGCCATGATCACCAATACAGAAACCGAAAAAAAAAATCTTAAAGGGGTTTAAAACATTTTAAAATTTTTGTTCACTACGACAATTTGAAAGGAAAACATTACTGCAACACCATTAATGAAGATAAAAAAAACGGCCCCCTAAATGTCAGGGCTGGCTTGCTCACCCTCTGGGGATCTGCAGGGCTGCAGCAGCGGATGCACGACCCCCACCCTGTTTTACACTTGCTGCTAAACCAACTTTGAGTGACAGAGGGCCCACCACTCCTGACACCACCCAAAGGGGGGAGGCCCGGGAGGCCGCCCAATCGCTGCGGGGGCCCGGTATCCGGGGGAACCCCTTTTAAAAACCCCCTAAAGGGTTGTGGGCTTCGCCTGTGATTTTCCGGTCCCTTGTTTCTTGTGCTTTGTGTTTTTTTTTCCCTTTTCTGTTTAAAACTGCCCCTCGGTTTTTTCTCCTGACTCCGGCTTTTTTTTCCTGATTTTGGGGCTTTTGCTTTTTTTTTGGTTTTTTGACCCCCCCTTGTTTTCGTTTTTCCTCTGGTTCTATTTTGGGTTTTGGGCTTTCCAAATTTGATTCGCCCCGGGATTTCTGACCATTTTTTGTTCCAGGGCCCAGCATTTTTAGAAAGCGAAAGGGGAATTTTCGCCCTTTGCCCCCTGCCCCCTTTGGGACCCGGGTAAGCGGCCGGAAAATGGGCGGGGTTTTTTTCCTTTTAGGGCACACGCCCCCCCTTAAATGGACACTAAAACATTAGCACATATCGGGGGTTCCCAAAAAAGGGCAGTAGGGGCAGTACCCTGTCGGGGGCCCCAAAATAAAAAATTTTTAAAAAAAGGGAATAGAAAAGGATGGGGGCCCCCATTTAAAATTTGGGCTGTAGGGGGCCCTAAAAATTTTTAAATAGATGACTATGGCACCCCCCGGGAAAGCATAAAAAAGGGGAAAGGTAGGACAGAACCTGAGTTAGGGGGCTTTATCCCAAAAAAAAAGGTTTAAAGGGGAAAAAAATTTTTAAATTTCCGGGGATGAAAAAACCGCCTGAAGTTTTGAAAAATTTAAAAAATTTGAAGAAAAAAAACGGTTTTTTTTCTAAGTTTTTTTAACGATATTTACAATGTGTAACCAAAATTCTGATTTTGTCATCTCTACTTTTTATAACATTTAAAAATTTTTTAGGGTCGGGGGTTTTAACTCTTTTTAAATTTCATTTTTTGTTTAAGTGCTTACTAAATATGCTTTTTTTCCATAAGAAAAAGGGTTTTTTAGAAAGCTGCCTGCTAGCCCCCTATTTTTTTGGGTAAAAAAATTTAAAGGGCCCTTTTTAAATCCAACACCCCTTTGTTATCTCCCCTTTGGGGAGGGCCACTAAACCCCCAAAAAGACTGCGGGCTATCCTCCCAAATTTTTAAAAATTTTTTTAATTCTATTTTTTCAGATTCCACACCCTGTTCCCCCGAAAATGGGAAACAATGTCTTATGTTAATTTTTGTTTCCTAAAGACGGCTAACACTTATTTTTAGGGGTTGTTTTTTTTTTCCCCTTGAACAAAAATTTCAAATTTTTTGTTGAAAAAAAAATTTTCAAAATTTTAAAAAATTTACTGTAGTGATTTTATCCCCAAAATTCAATAAGCAAAAGCCCAAACTCTGAACTGCATAAAAAAAATTGCCTTATGTTTTTTTTGGGGGGATCCCCTTTATTTTCGGGAAACGGGTAGGTAGCTTTGAAACAGTTTTTTTCCTATTTGAAAAAAAACTTGACATTTCTATCTTTCTATCTATACCTTACAGCACTTACAACTTTATGATGTGGTAATAATGATAGTATTAAATTTCTTTTAAAGGGGTTTTTGCCCCTTTAAAAAAAAACCAACTCTTTGGGATCCAGTAGGGCCCAAAAAAAATTAAAGGGGAAAAAAATTGGACTCCCCTTCGTGCTGCCCCGGGGCTCCAGGTTTCCCTGTGATCCAAGGAGCTCAAGGGAAAACTCGAAACCTCCCATTCACTTACAAGGGGATTGTGGGGCCTCCCCAAATTGTGGGGGTTGAGAGCCTGGAAGTCAAGAGGAGTGGATCACCAGGGGCTCCTGAGCAAGTTTTTTCTTTTTGGGTTCCTCTCCGCCCCAAATCAGTAAAATTTTTTTTTTGATGGACAACCGTTTAGCATTGACCCCTTTTGGTAGGTGTGGGGTCACTCAGTGAACCCTTCAAAATAACTGTATCCCCCAATATTTTTTCCTAAAAAGGGGATGATGTTTGCATACTTGTGTCCATGACTAAACAAAGCCAAAGCAACCCAGCGAAAAGCATTGCGAGCAGCGGGCCAGGGGAGCTGATTTGCTTTGTGGGCTGAGGCAGAAAACCCTGTTTTGGTATTTAAAGGGGTTTGTCCAGGTTTTAAAAAAAAATGTGTTTTTGGCTTTCTTTCAAAAAAGACCCTCCATTTTCTGTCAGAGGATTTTCCCTGATATTGCAGCTCAGTGCCATTGAAGTGAATAGGAAGGAACTGCAATACCAGACACATTTTTGTGACAGGGAATGTTTGTTTTTAAAAAAAAGCATTAGGGTTTTTTAAATCCTGAGGGAAATAGTCCATAAATTACTCAAATAAAAAATGGAAGAAAAATAAGAAACTTGGCCAAAAATAATTTTACTTTTTATTGCTGAATTTTTAAACCAAAATTCGAATTGAATTTTGAAAAATTTAATTTTGCAAGAAATAATGGTGGAAAATTTAAATTGTAGAAATTTTTGGGACCCCAATTTTGGAGTATCATTGGCTAACACAGCATAAACATTTTTTTAAAGGCTAATAATGGCTTTTATTCTGATGCAGGCATAGAGAACAGCCAGATGTTTGCTTGGCAAAGATTGCTGTATTGATTAAAGGAAAGCTGCAGATACATGACAGATGACACATGCATAGACAAAGCACATAGCTCCCCCCATAAGGGCGGGGCAAAAAAAGGAATCAGATAGGTAATATCATTAAAAAAAAATATCTTAGACCTTCTGTATACAATTCAGTGAAACAAAGCAAATAACCCAAAAATAAGATTTTCAGCTGAAACCAAAGTTTAATGACTATTTTTAAAAAAACACCCTATACATGTTTTTTTTTCCCCAAACTGACAGAAAACAGAATAGACTTTACCCGTTTTTTGTCAATTTTGGAAAACCCAAAAAAATTTATATTGGCCCAAATTTCCTAATAATGAGAAAGATAATTTTTTAAGGCCCTTTTTATTACTTTCTACAAAGTCAAAAGTTTTACATACCAAGGGGTTACTATGCCCTTTTTAAAATTTTTGGGGCTTCCCATATGTTGAGGGCATGTCTTGGGAAACTTCTGGGTTTTTCGGCAACCTTTTGAGTTTGAGACACACCGTGTTTTATTTTAAATCAACCCATAACCCACTGCTTCCCGGTGTAAATCATGGGAAAGTCAAAAAAAAATCAGGAAAAGAATTGTGGAATTGCACAAGTTTTGGGTCAAACCTTGGGTTTCAAATTTTTTGATAATGAAGGTGCCTTGGGTTTATCTGGCAAACCCAAATTTTACACAAGTACAAAAAAAGATGGGGGGAAAGGGCCCGCCCTTTACCGTCGGAAAAGGGGACGGGTTCTGTGTCTCCGAATGAATTTTTGTTTAAGATGCTGCAAAGCCCTTTTAAAAATTTTTTCCCTTATCCCTAGTGAAACGAGTACTGTTTAACATGGGGTGAAAGG
>JAODAL010047646.1:0-12500 GCA_025379985.1 Phyllomedusa bahiana | reverse complement strand
TGGCCGATTTCCGACCACGGTTTTTGGAGCAAAGTTATAAAAGTGGCATAGGTGCCACGTATTACGTTCTTTTAATGAGTTTTTAGACTCTTTTGTGACTCATCTGATGAGGTGGCATGGCTTCACAGTAAGGGAGGTTTATCGTGCAACATTGTGCGGCAAAATATTGGCGTAAACTACACCAAGTAATAGATGGTAAAAAGCGAGACAACAGTGTCTGAAGATAAGCCAAATTTGTTATACAGCATGAGCCACTGTGATAAATTTGGTACATTATTAGACTATCTAGTCCAATCTTTACAGTGTCTGAGCATTAGACAGTTTTAGTAAATCTGCCCCACTGAGTCCTCAAGGAGGGCTTAGCTGCAAAGGGAAACGTTTATTAAACAAAGCAGTCTAACTACCTTGTGGGACCAGATAATTTTAAGACTTTACATAGTTACATAGTTTGTCAGGCCGAAAAAAGACATACGTCCATTTAGTTCAGCCCATTTGCTAGTGTTGCTAAAGTGTTAAAGTGTTGATCCAGAGGAAGACAAAAACCCCCATGAGTTAGAAGCCAATTGTCCTCATGTTAGGGCAAAAATTCCTTCCTGACACCAATCTGGCAATCAGAATAAATCCCTGGATCCAGAATCCTAGTCACTATAACTTGTTATATTACATTTAGAAATGTATCCAAGACCCTCTCAGAATCCTAGTCACTATAACTTGTTATATTATTACACTCTAGAAATGCATCCAGACCTTCTTGAACTCTGTTATTGAATTCATCATGACAAGTTCCTCAGGCAGAGAATTCCATAGTCTCACCGCTCTAACAGTAAAAAAATCCCTTTCTATGTTTATGTAGAAACTTACTTCTTCAAGACGTAGAGGATGCACCCTTGTTTCTAGCCTATGGTCTGGGTATAATAAATCTTTAGCGAGATCTCTATTTTTGCCTTAATATATTTAAACATATTTTTTTTGTCCCCCGAAGCCGTCTTTTCTCTAAAAAACTAAATAATCCTATCTTTGATAATCTTTCTGGGTATTGCAGTCAACCCAGTATTTAATTATTTTTGTTGCCGCCTTTGTACCTGTTCAAGCTCTACAATGTCTTCCTGTGCACTGGTGCCAAAACTGTCCACAATAATTCATGTGCTGGTTCTAACAGTGACTTGTATAGTGGGAGAATAATGTTCCCATCATGTGCATCTATGCCCCTTTTAATACAACCCATGATCCTATTGACGCATCCAGAAGGTAAAGTGGTTAAATAATTTGTTGTTTAGGTTTCTAATATAAGATCAATAGTAAAGGGAAAGAGTTTAAAAAAAAACAAAAAAAAACTGTCAAATGAGACAAAAAGTATTTGGAACCAGTTTACCAGTTACTCTACAATAATTAGAACTTCCTTATGACATACTTCATAAATCTAAAACACCAACAACTCTAATAGCTACGTACCTTTCCAGTTGTAGGTTCCAGGTGCTCCAAACATGATGTAATGGTTATCTGAGGTGAATCCAGCTGACATCCCTTGTTGGCAAAAGCCAAACATTTCATGTCCTTGTGGACGACCCTCGCAGAACTTCCATTCTCCTCCATCTAGATCGTCACTGACTGTCAGATCTTCACTCAGTACAAAGCAACGACCGATCACATCTCTTGTTTCCGATGGCTGCTTCACTCTTTGTCGGGACTCGTAGAGATGAGCACATAAAAATCAAAAAAAAAAAAAAAAAGATCAAACAAAAAAAAAAAAAAAAAAATATAAAAAAAAAAAAAAAAAAAAAAGTTCAGGTTAGAGACAGGATAGAAATAATGTGACTGTTTATGCCTGGTGAGACTCTCTGTATAATCCTGCTGTTAAGAGAATGTCCCTATCAGAATAGACCATGCTACATTATTAACATCTGTAACGCTATATTTTGTCCTCAATTTGTTTCAATTTGATTGTACATTTGTTGTTCCGCTGTTTTTTTTTTTCACAAAAATCTGAGACTTCAAGCTTCATGAATCCCAAAAAGCTATTTGCAGAGCACGTCTCCATTTTAAAAGAGTAGGGCAGAAAGCACTCTATAAAATACAGCCTTAAAGGTATATTTTCACCACACGGATTAGCTTTAAACATGTAGGCAAATGTAATTAAAGATGATTACCAAATACAATGCTGTTCTGATTTTGTTTCATTTAACAGTTAGGCCGCGTCCCCACGGCACATTACAAATACCAGTTGGTTTATCGTGCCCTCCCCCTTCACATAGACATATTAATATTCCGTCCGAAAACCGGGCGGAAGAATGAACATGTTCTATGTTTTTCGCAACGCCAGCGGTCTGAAAAACCGCCGGGTTTTTGCAGACGGTTTTCAAAACCAAAAACTGTCTGAAAAACCGGCTGCAAACCCGTACAGTGGGAACAAGCCCTTAGAGTTCTTATCTCCTGCTTGATTACACAAGTTTCACTAGTTACTGACCACCTCTTTCTGCTTTAGCAGCCTAGGTTGTGATGGTGATATCACTTCCTGCTGTGCCTTATCAGCAGTACAGAAGTTTGTTTATCTTCCTTACTGACAAACTTTAACACTTTACAGCTCTGCAGCCTTGTACCCTGATCTAAAAACCCCTCTATCACCACTGTTGCTCTAACAGGCTTTGCTTAGGAATGGCAGAGCTGATATACCAATCACTTCTAGATTGTATAGATCTGCCATCAGTCTGAACATGTAGTGGGAGCCTGTGGCAGGCTGTGAAGAGCGGGCCCTGTGAAACAACCTGGTGAGAAAACCCCTTCAAATGTACATAGAAATAATTATGTCTAAATAATCTATTGCTTCCAACCACAAAATTACACTCACATGCAGAACATTTCTTTGTGATGAATTGTGTATAGTCTATGCAGCTCATGCATATAGCTGCATAATGGATTTATGCTATACATATCTGTAATAAGGCACCCTGGGTTTCATATGGATCCACACTGTACCTTGTTATGCTTTTAATTTCATGCCAAGGCACCTACAAAAAAGATCAGTAAGATGAATATATGTTTGAAGTGTGCTCAGCTGTACTTGGAGTCTTGCTGAAGTCAACAGAGAGAGCCACACATGCGTGGCCACCTCTCTGTTCACTACAGCACAATGTAGGAGGCAGGAGAGTGGGGGTGGGAATTAGAGGATCAAGTTCTTCATACTCTGTGGATATCCCATAAAACATCTAAGATTAGAATATCACTATTAATTGCTTTGCAAACACAACATAATGTTTTGGAACAGCGTTTCTGCTACTATGGAATATATGAAAAACTTTGAGGTTCTTAGTGCACATGATCAAAACTGTAAATGCCCACCTACCGTGGCACGGTGACTCCAATTCAGGTGGGAATCTATGCTACATGCTACTTCTCTTGGTGTAAAAAAATGTACACTAAGAACCTCAATTTTTTTCATATATTCCATAGTAGCAGAAACACTGTTCCAAAAAATTTTTATGTCTTTTTTTGACCGTTTTTAGTGCCTATAGAGTGCTGCTGATATTGTGTTGTGTTTGCAGAGCTTTTGACTGCCTCACCAGTGTGTATCTATAGGTTTATCCTTTAAAATGGATGTGCTGACCAGATTTTGTTTTTTGACTACTAATTGCTTAATGGAAAAATGGCACTGTCAAACAACGGACACCTTGGCGGAACAGACCCCCATGATAAGTCAGTGAGGCCATTGGGGGTCATGCAGTAATCTATGAATATATATCCATGAAACGTGTGATTAGAGCCAAAGGCATATGCTAAGTACAAAATATTACAAAAAAGCTATATTAAAATGAGATCAAGTAAAGATGATTCAAACATCTTTACACAACTGAGGACAGATGTTACTGAAAAAATGCTGAAGTCTAAACCATAATCGGGACGTTGTTACTATACTTAGAGCTAGTTCCTTTTTACATTGACAACAAAAGTTCAAGAAATAAACAATCACAGCAACTGGTTTGTAATATACATTATAAAAATGTATTGAATCTACTACTGTATTTCTGCCAATGACACTATAAAGTGTAACAGAGATGCCCTAGACTTAAAGGGGTTGTCCCACTTTAGGCAATGTTGGCATATCACTAGGATATGCCATCATTGTCTGACAAGTCCGGGTCCCACCTCTAGGACTAGCACCTAACTTCAAAACAAGCATGAAACCTCTCCGTTCTGAACAGAGAGGTGGTCGGGACTCTCATGTAGACATGAATGGGAGTTCCTACTATAGCCAAGTGGCGATGCTCAACTGTAATCGAAACTCCTATTTATTTCAATGGGAGAGTCCCGACTACCTTTTCGTTCATTGTATTTTCTAATAACTGCATAACTATTATTAAGAGATACTGGTAAATGTTTGTGGTCGGGAGAGGGGTTATTATGGGGAACCCATCCAAAAGTTTCTAAGGCTTTTCTAGTTACACCCTTTCACCTAAGCATACGCTGAGTAAAAAAAATAACAAAAATGCTTTATTATCATCAGTTAGTGCGGTCCATTGGACACTGCCAGTGTGGGCCATGCAGTGATCCATGTATATCCATGAAATATGTGTTATTAGAGCCAAAGTCATATGCTAGTACAAAAATTACAAAAAAAGCTATATTAAAATGAGGTCAAGTAAAAATGATTCAAACATTATTACACAACCAAGGACAGATGTTACTGAAAAATGCTGTGTTAACCAAAATCATGATACTGTTACTAAGAGCTAATTCCTTTTAACATTGACAACAAAAGTTCAAGAAATAAATAATGCATAATAATCAAGGCAACTGGTTTATAATATATTATAAAAATTTTGTACTGTACGTCAGCCAATGACACTATAATGTGACACTGAGATGTCCTTGACTTAAAGGGGTTTTGTCATGAAGTAAAATTGACGTGGGAAGCTTGCAAATTAAATAATAAATATTTTCACCGTTCATCATTATTAAAAAGTCTGTATCATTCTTGTTGTAGCTGCTACCTTTGTAGTCCATAGTGTACAGCTTGTCTACAGGGTATACGACCAGGGACAAGAGCTCCTCAGTCCTTGCAGCACATGCTCAGACATCATCTCTCCTATCACACAAACTCACTGCTAAGCGACCGTTGAGCCCCAGTTGCTGTCACCCTACTCCTGTCCTATGTACTCCTAAGTAATTAGTCAAACAGTGCAAATAAATAAAAAGAAAAAAGAAACCGCAATTAAGTATGTGTATCAAGACCAAACAAATCCACGCTTGGCTCATGCAGGGATTTGAACCTGGGACACCTATGCTAAAAAGCAGAAGTGCTAACCTCTCAGCTACATTGCAGCTACTTACAGCTCTTTACATACACAGATCTGTGACTACAGTGAGCACACTGTGGGGAAAGACATGTCAGTCTGCTGGGTCACATGATATTCAGTTCAAACAAAGTTTGAACGCACTGAGCTGAAGCAGGACACACGACAAGTAAAAATTAATCAGTGGGATTCTACCATTGATAACCGCTTAGTACGATGCGGTTTTAACGAGTTATCAATTGATAATTCTCGTTTGAAAACCGCATCGGACTAAGCGGTTTTCAATGGAAGAAACCACATACAAATAAATGGGACTCATTTCTGACTATAAACCATGAGAAATATTTAAAATTTAGGGTTTTTTCTCATGGTTTATAGTCAGAAATGAGTCCCATTTATTTGTATGTGGTTTTTGACCTGAATCTATGTTAAAAACCACATACAGATGTTTTGGGCACGCTTTTAGCCATCCCCATTGACATCAATAGTAAATTTTCCATGTGAAATATAACCAAAGAATGAACATGAACTTAGAAGTTTTTTTAAGGCGAAAAACTGACTGCCGAAGATATGCGCTTTATGAACTAAAAGGCTTATTTTTTATTGAGGTCAATGGGAATTGTTTACTTGTGATTTTAGACGAATCTACATATAAATTGAACTGCAGTGAAAACTTATGTTGTGCCTACACTAATAAGGGGTTTTTCTTTTTGGCCCAAAAAAAAATTGCGGGTGAAGATCTCCCTCCAGACCTATGGGAAAAATCGGGCCATTACGATTTTAAAAACACAGATTTTTGTTTTTTGCAATAAAAACCAGATATAGTATATGATACCCAGTAACACAGGATATTTAAAAAACCATGTGCTTGTAGGGGAGGTAAAAAGCCTAAGTCTTGTGTTTAATCATCTTTTACTATGCTAAGCATCAAATTTTTGGGGAAAAAACCATTTAATTGCAATGTTACCAGCAGTAATGTTAGAGAAAATAAAAGCATGCAAATAGGAGGATTAGTTTCCCCCAAACCCCAAACTCAAATAAAAGAATGGGGGGCCCCAAAGTTTAATACTTGCATTTTTCCTTGGGGATTTTTTATTTTGGTAAAAAATTTACCCTCTAATAATACATACTTTTATGGAGGCGCAGTCTGTTCCATCTATGTATTTTTGTTCTCTTGCTTTTTTTATATTTTGAAAAACTGAATTTTTGATATGCAACTCCTAGTAAATATCGGGAAAGGGTTTGTTTTATTTTTTCTTTTCCATACCCTGGGTTTTTTTTTTATTTTACTTTTGGGCTATTCTCTCCCAAAATTTGCAGCAGCAAAATAAACAACAAAACCCAGCCCACAGCCCCCATAACAAAAAAAAGGGGAAAATTCTATTTTAAATGAGTTTTAAACCCAAAAAAGGGGTTGGGAGGGGATGGATCTTTTAATGAAAAGGGGCTTTTTCCCCCTCATGGGAGACATTAAAAGACAGATGTTTGCTCTTCATGGTTATAAAAGGGCCCAAAAACTAATGGGAAGGCGATTTTACGAAAAGCAATGAAATCTAAAGTGTAAATTTCCCGTCCCTTTAAAAATTGTGGTCTTCGTAAATGGTACCATACTAAAAGGAAAAAAAAAAAAAAAAAAAAAAAAAAAAAAAAGGCTGAACAGCGGAAAAAAAACCAAACACTGCCCATTAATTTAAACCCGTTCAAAAAATTCTAAAAACCATAAAGTATGAGCAGTTTAAACCCCAGTAAATCTTTTAAAACTGCCTGTATGGCTTCTGTACATTTATGACAACATGCCAATATACTGGTGCATGCTTCCATCAATTTAGACAGGGCTAATTTTTGGGGCCAAGGGGGAAAAAATTTCCCTTTCCCAAAATAAACGTTTTTTTAGGGAAATACAGAAATTTATCCGAGTTTAAAGCCTTTAAAACCCCGATATAGTTTTTTTTTTAAGTGCTAAAAACAAATATGAAAAAAAGAGAGAAACCCACTCCAACCAATATGGCGACATCCCAAAGCTCCCCAAACCCCCAGGGGGAAATTTTGAGGGGTTTTAAAACAAAAAGGGTTAGGGTGTGTTCCCAGGGCCCAAAAGGAAAAATTCCCGGCGATTTTGGGCCGGCAGGTATCTGCCCTTTTTTGCAGCCTTTCCCCAGGGCCCGCGGGGGGGTTGGTTTTTTCTCTGCGAATGGCGGAGAAAAGCCCTCCCCCTTCCAAAATTTTCTTAGCAAAAAGATTCCGCCCGGGAAACCGGAAAGAAAGTTTGTGTTTGCACAAATTTTTTTGCGGCCCGGGAAACCGCGGGCGGAAAAAAACCGCCGGAGGGAAAAAAACCGTCCCAAAGTGGGGCCCGCGGGCCCGGGTTTTTCCCAATAGAGCCCCTTTTGTGCTTTTTTTGGCCCGGGGTTTTTCAGGCAGTCTAAAAAAACCGGGAAAAAACCCCCCGGCTAAAAAAAACGGCCGGGAAAACCTGTCCCCGTGGTCCCAATGCTTTTTTTTTAGGTCACCTGAAAATTTGTCTAGGTTTAAAAATTTTCTTTTTCCCCATAGCAACCCAATCATTTTGCCCCCCTTTTTCATTTATATAGTGTCGGGAAAAAATTTTGGAGAGGGGCGCTCTGGTTGCTATGGGCAACAAAAGTGGTTTTTGGGACCAAGACAGTTTTTCAACCTGTGGCCTTTAAAAAGTTTGAGCACACATGCCCCCTTTTGTCAATGGAAAAACGTTTGTGCTTTCGGGGTACTCCTACAAGTGTTCCTGCAGTTAACAAATCCCTATAATGGGATGGTGCAGGGATTTTGAAGAGAATTTGTACTATAGTTTGTAAAAGTTATACATAGGTATAGCCTAAATTTGTTTTGTGCACAGAAGGGGCAATTCTTGCTACAGAAAACCCCCATAATAAAATGTTGATATCAAATACTTTTTTTAAAAAACTATATCTGGCACTGCCCCCAATAAAATACAGCTTACAAGTAATAAATAAAGCAAAATAGTTAAAAAGTTGTCAATCAATGTATGTGGGCGAAGTAACCCTTTCCTATATCACTTGGGGGAGTCGGATGAATTCACTAAATTTTTTACTCAGACATCCTGCTCCAAATCATATAAACCCAAATATCACAGAGTTCAGCTTCTCTCCTCTATCATATCCTGCTCTCAGATTGGGCAGCATAAAGTACCTGAGAGGTTCACTTTAAACAGATAACTAATACAAAAAGCAAGTCCTTAAAATTTAAAAGTCAGAAAAACTGTGGAAGTTGGGAATCACTTTTTGGTGGGAAAAGAACTTTTTTACAGTCATGTAATTAACCAAATTGTCCCAGACAAAAATGAAATGAGTCAGCCCTCACCTTGTGCCCAAAGGAGCCGCTCCTCTTGGCACATGTAAAGAGCAGTACAGAACATGTAGTACTGCACTGTACTGTAGAGCGGCGCTACTACACTCACTGCATGCACCTCATTAATACAAATGATTTACAAGTAAAATGTTTATGATGAGTGGTTGGATCAATCACGCCCAGCAGATCAGTGTCTGGAATATTGTATACAGAATCTAGCTTCAAGATACAATATTCTTGGAAAAACCATTGTATGGTGAACATTTTCTATCCTGAGGCCACTGTAATTGAAGGATCACTGTGTAAGTATTTATATTGGTGGTCAGTTAATATTTTGCATGTAGTAATTATGTATAAATATTATAGATAATCTTAGATGCAGCAGATAATTTCTAAAACTAAATATACATCAGCTGTAGATCAGACAGAGTCATTATGATTACATAACACACAGCAATACACATAGGATACCAGCTGTCATCACGGATATGAAATGATGACTGAGTCACAGCCTAAATGATGTGCAATTATAGGGATGCAGAACGAGTCTTAAATATTTTTCCATTTTCATATACCACCACTTCTTTAAGTCACTAAATATACAGTCATATGAAAAAGTTGGGCACCCCTATTAATCTTAATCATTTTTAGTTTAAATATTTGGGTTTTGCAAAGCCATTTCAATTGATATACTGATAAGATGGAACAGAAATATTTCCGGTTTGAAATGAGGTTTATTGTAAAAAAACCAAAATGTGAAAATGCATTGACGGGTCAAAAATTTTGGGTCCCTTATCATTTTATTGTTTTGAAATACTCTAAAAACTTTTTAATGACTTTCTGAAGCCAACATTGGTTTTGAACCTCACTGAGCTTGCTTCTAGCCAGGTTACCCCAATGATGGGGGAAAAGGGATTTAAAAAGGTGGAAATTCCCAAGTTTGTTCCCCTATTTGAACCCCGTAAAGGTGGCTCAGGGTTCCTCAAAAAACCCCAAAAAAAAATTAAAAAAAAAGATTTTAAAAACAGTTGTTCGGGGGAAGGTTTTAAAAAAAAAGTTGCTAGAGTTTTAAACTTGTCTTTTTCCACTGTGAGGAAATAGTAAGGAAATGGAAGACCACAGGGACATTTTTCTTTTTAAACCCCCAGAAGTGGCAGGCCAAGAAAAATCAAAAAAGGCAAGAAGAAGAATGGTGAGAACGTCAAGGCAATCCAAGCCCCTCCAAAGAGTTTGCAGATATCTTGCGCAAGGTGTCCTGTAAAACGGTCAACAAGACAGCACAATTTGCACAAGGAGAAGCTGTATGGGAGATGTGCGAAAGAAGCCGTTTCTGAAAGCACCCACAAACAGAGTCGCCTGAGGAGCAAAAGACATTTGGACAAGCCAGCTTCTTTTGGAAATTAAAGGTCCTGTGGATGATGAAACAAAGATTTAGTTTTTTGGTCATACAAAAAGGCGTTAAAAATGGGGTCCCCCAAAAACACAGCATTCCAAGGAAAAAAAACTTCTCCCCTGAAAATTTTGGGGGAGGGTTCCATCATGCTTTGGGGCTTGTGGGGCCAAATGCGGCACCCCCCCCGGGAAACGTTAAATTGGGGTTAGCATGGGATTCAAAAACCAAAAATTCAGATTGAAAAACTTAAAAATAATGTCAAGAAATCGTGATGAATTTTTGGGGGTTACGCGGGGATGGATTTTTCGCAAAAACCAAAAAAGTAAGCAAAAAAAAAACCCAAAAAAAAGTGACTTTTTTGTCGCAAAAAGCGCAAGTTTCAGCCCTCCCAGAGCTTGAAAAAAGCCCTGGTGAGGGGTGAAAAGTTGCTGCTGTTGGGGAAAAAAAAGTACGTTTTTCTGAAGTGCTGCTTACTTTGGATTTTTGCGCTTTATTTTTTATCTGGAATCCGATCATTGAGGTGCACTCAGTCTCAGCTTTTTATTTGATCATTTTGCTGCTGTTACATAAAAAGTTTTGGGGAGGATATTTCGCGACAATGATCCCCAACACAGTCCAAATCTACTCGGATTTTTGCAGAGGAACAAATTTAAAGGGTTTTGGAATGGGCCCTCCCAGCCCCAGACCCGAATTCATTGAACATCTGTGGGATACTTTTTAAACGGGCTGAAAGCTCGGCGACCATCAAACTTAACGAACTTGAATTGTTTTTTAAAGAGGGAAGGTCAAAAATATCATCCAGGAACTGATTAAAAGCTACAGGAAGCGACTAGAGGGTGTTAATTTTTGCAAAAAAGGGGTCACTAAATATTTAAGTCACTTTTGTTGGGGTGCCCCTACTTTTGCACCGGGTCAATTTTGGTTTAATGCTATTCAATTTTTGTGTTAGTACAATAAACCTCTTTCAAACGGAAATATTTATGTGTCCATCAGTTATTTGATATATAGCAAAACCCCAAAAATATTTAGAACTAAAAATGATTAAGATTAATAGGGGTGCCCAAACTTTTTCATATGACTGTAAGTATGATTGACCTTATTGATCGCAATGATTTAACCTGTAGCAACTGCCTGCCATTTTATGTACAGCCACTGCTTGAGAGATGACTAATCCCTATTCAGTGATCAACATGCGCTAAAAGTCACCTCCTAATAACAATGTGTTTATTCCATCAAGGGAAACGTGCAGTGAAATTAATTTTGCAGTAATGCAAGGAATTATTCCCTATGGTCTAACAAGTTAGGATCAATGAGATAGCAAGTGTTTATATACAGTACTAGATCTTCTGTTTATTCATTATATGATTCTAAGTTCTGTATGTCCTACCAAGCTCGACTTGGACAAGTGATCAATGCTAGCTCTTAGCTGTGACTATTATAGGCTGTAGTGTTGGAGAAAATATAGCTAGTTATGCTACATAAAAGTTTCCATTTTTACGTCTCTCTAGGTATCCAATGAATAATGAACCTCAGAGGTGGGGCAAGATGTAGTTGGCCTTCTAGGACACCATGGGGATAGAAGGGGTGTGAATTATGAATGTAAAAGAAATCTCTGTCTTTAAATCTCTTTGTACAACCAATCAAACACTGTGTCTGGACTGCTAAGATTGAAGTAGGTGTGAGGGTTCAATGGTGTGCACAGTTATATGCAAACAGAAAGTATGAGTAATAAAGAAAACTGAACACAAGGGGTAATTGTTCAGTTGGGGCAAGTGATGCAGGAAGTGAAGATAGCAGGGTCGTCAACCTATAACCCAGAGCTGAGTTACAGCAAGATGGGGGGCCAAGAGAGCTTCTGGAGAAGGTTGTTTTATTCATTGGGGAGGAATCACGTTAAATAAAGGGGATAGCGTAAGGTGGGTAAGATGCCAATGGAGAGTAGCCAGAAAGCATGGTCATGTCTCCATTTGAATGACGAATTATAGGGGCCCATTTAAAAGATAGGGGGTTTACCCAGGGGGGACCTATCAGAGATTTCTGGTATATCCCAAAGAAATGCCATACATGTCTAATATGGGAAAAACCCTTTAAAGGGAACCTGTCACATAGGTTGTGCCCCCCTTGAGGAGGGGGCACAAGCTAGGGTCAGACCCCGTGTTCCCAGCCTGTGCCCTTATTCTGTAAAATGCCGCAGTTTTAGAGCATTTACCCCCTTAAAATTTTTTTTTTATGAGCAGGGGTTAGCTCCACCCACCAAAAAAGGGTTAGCTCGCCCACTGACAGTTATTCACTGTTTTACCATTCAAAACAAAGGGGTTTTTCAGTTGAGGGGGCAGGGCTAGCCCCAAATTTGGGCCGGGGGGTTTAAAAAAACTGACATTACAGGACTCTTCGAAAGACTCTTCTGGCGAAAACTGCAGATTTTAGCATTAAAAAAATGAAAACTACAGCACCTTACGAATAAGGGAACAGCA